>ML418758.1:0-57414 GCA_005239525.1 Nicotiana knightiana | reverse complement strand
TATCATACCCGTCCCTTAGCCTACATTACAACCTTAAAAGTCCTAATTGATCCTAGATTTGGCTAACTTAAATTAGTAGAGATCTACACTAAGGGCAAGATTATGGTACGACCACGGGATGCATATGAATTCTTTGTGAGAGTGAGTGAAATTGTGTTCAACTGTGTGATGTCCTTAAATTATATTCAAAAAGCATATTTGAATGTGGGGACTAGTTATATTCACTCTTTTGTTTGTTGGTGAGGGCACATGATCTCATGAACGATTGGCAATGTTGTAAACTTTCTTGTTGGGTAGGTGCGTGAATTGAGAGGGCTTAGTGGTTGCAACTTGACTCTTGAGGTTAGGTGGTTGCAATTAGGTTGTTGGTATGATTAATTAAATTGTTATACTTGGGCATGTTTAAAGAAGGGAAAGAATGTGAAATTTTGTATGTTCATACGTGATTACCGGTATCGATCATAGTCAATGGGTGAGGTGTGTGATTGAAAAGTAAAATACTCCTTGATAATGAACTTTGTACGTGTTAAAGGGTAGTATATTGTCCCATTGCTCGAGGACGAGCAAGAGTTTAAGTGTGGGGTGTTGATGTTTAGCTTAAAGTGTATATATTTCGATGTATATCGCCTCATATTTTACTTTTGCTTCGTGATTTTTAGATGTTAAATGTGATGATTTATATTAATTTCAAGTGTTTTTATGTGTAGGAATTATTCGGGATCAATTGGGGGCGAAACGCGCGAAAGTAGAGCCAAAACGCAAAAATCGGGCAAAAAGTGATTTTGGGCGCCACCTATGGCGCTGTGGGCAGTACCTAATTATGGGGAAGCTCCCTGGTGGGCTCCCGGCGCTAGCCAGGGCGCCAGTGACGATATTTTTTCCTAAATTGCCCGGGACACGGTTATTTCGGCCCTAAACCTACCCAACACGTATAAAAGCAAGTCTAAGCTTATTTTTTAGGGGGTGGACGCCACTTTGGAGAGAATATACACACGGTATCATTAGGAAGCGGAGGATTATCAGTTTTCTTCATCCTTTTCTAGTATTTACAATTTATGCAACACTTATGCAATTGTTTGATTTTAGCATGAGTGGCTAAACATCCATTGTTCTGGGGTTGTGATTTATACATGAATATTGTTGTTCGACATTAGTTTAACCTTGATTATAGTTCACTCAATATATGGTTGTTTCTTCAATTCTGTGTTTAATTGATTAATTGCCTGGCCAGCATATAGGTTCTATANTAAACACCCATTGTTCTGGGGTTGTGGTTTAGCCATGGATATTGTTATTCGACATTAATTTAACCTTGATTATAGTTCACTCAATATATGGTTGTTTCTTCAATTCTGTGTTTAATTGATTAATTGCCTGGCCAGCATATAGGTTCTATATACTATCTATGCTATGCTTGGGAAAGCCGTGTATAGATTAGAGAAGAATTAAAGAGAGCGCGATCTTAACCCTTCAGGGGAGCGGATTTGTGGTTAGGATAGGAATATACCTAGTCACCGTGCTTAATCAAATATCGTAATCTTAGTGCGTTCTAATAGATTAATTTCATAGAAATATAGGCGTTAATCTATTGAGAATAGGCGAGTAGTGCTTCGGGAGAAGGCTATGAGAGCATTTATCGATTAATTAGAAATCATGAGTGAATTATATGAAAGGGAGAGTTAATTAGAATTCAATACAAGTGGTGAATTGATCACAACCCTGGAATACTTTTCTCTATTGAATACACAACAATCAACTTGTTACTTTATAATTAGTTATTTCGTAGAATCGTAGTACAAAATAGTTACATTCCTGGATTTTTACTTTGGCTTGATTTAATAACAATTATAGTGAATTAGTGAGTAGTCTACACAAGTCTCTGTGGGTTCGACATTCGATTTATCATTATATTACTTGTACGACCACGTATACTTGCGTGTGCGTTTGGGACCAACAAGTTTTTGGCGTTGTTGTCGGGACTTGAATATATACTACTTTCTAGTTTTTGCTTTAATTGTTTATTTTGTCCAGTCTAACGTTACTTGATTGTTACTCTAATCTCAGGAACTTTGATTGAATGCGTAGATTCAGAAGCCAGAACACACTTGACGGCTTTGACCCCGAACCTGAGAGAACATTTCACAGGAGGTTGAGGGAAGCAAGGGATACAGACAATATTTAGGACCTCATTCAAATTCCTGTGAACATGGCAGAGGACCAACACATGGACTTTCAGGAGGTAGCAATGCCAAGTATTGCTAATGTTACCTCCAACATCGTGAAGCCCAGAATCAGTGGGCACTTTGAGCTGAAACAGAGCATGATCCGGCTACTTCATGCTAACGGGCAGTTTATGAGTCTTCCACACGAGGATACTCAGCAGCACATTCTGAACTTCTTGGAGATTAGTGATACTTATATCACTAACGGGAACACGCCAGATTATGTGAGGCTCACGCTTTTCCCATTCTCTCTATTGGGAGAAGCAAAGCGATGGCTAAAGGCAGAACCAGCTAATTCCATTACAACATAGAGTGATTTGGCGAGAAAATTTCTGGCAAGGTTCTTCCTTTCAGGCAAGACTGCAAAGATCAGAAGTGAGATAGTCTCCTTTAAACAGAAAGCAGGCGAATATTTATATTCAGCATGGGAGAGGTTCAAGGGGCTACTCAGAGACTGTCCTCATCACAATCAGACAAACGAAGTATTAGTTCACACTTTCATTGAGGGGGTTCATCCCCAAACAAAAATTGTGGTAGATGCAGCAGCTGGAGGTCAAGTATTGGAGAAGAATTACGATGAAATATTTGCATTATCAAATAAATTCTGCAAAAGCAATCCATACTGGCAAGGTCTGATGGGAAGGAATGTGGTTCAAAAGTCACTAGGGGTACTTGAACTAGATGTTGTCTCAGCATTGTCAGCTCAGATCTCTACATTGACTAACCAAGTCAATTAGATGACCCTGATCATTAACAAGCAACAGTCTCAACCACTGCAAAGGCCCAGCCAGTGCAACAGATTCAGGTATTTTGTGAAATCTGTGGAGAGGGTCACATGAGCAATCTATGCCCAGCAAATCCAGAGTCTGTATATTTTGTGGGTAATGTAAATCGAGGCCAAACAAATCAGTATGGGGACACTTACAATCCCAACTGGAGGAACCGCCCAAATTTCTCTTGGGGTGGAAATCAAGGCAATCAGAATCAATATCGGCCTCAAGCACCTCAACAACAATACATACCATCTCAGGCTGAACAATCAGCTAGCCTTGAGGAGATTATGAAGAGAATGATGAATGTCCAACTTGCTTTCAATCAGAAAATAATGGTTGATCACCAGGCCCAAGTAGCAGCAATGAGAAATTTGGAACGCCAAATGGGGAAACTTGCTAGTGCCCAAAATACCAGACCAGTAGGAGCTCTTCCTAGTGATACTGAGCCTAATCCTAAGGCTCAAGTCAATGCAATTACCTTGAGAAATGGAAGATTACTAGAAGAAGCTCCAAAGACAAAGAAGAATACAGCTCATCCTGAAGGAGAATTAGTTCCCAAGCAAGTTGAGGGGAATGAGAAAGATATTAAAGGGTCCGAGCCAGTAATTGAAACAAGGCCATCACCTCTGTTTCCACAAAGACTGCAGAGGCAAAAAGATGATGCTAAGTAGAAGAGATTCCTAGATATGTTGAGCCAAGTGAGTGTGAATTTGCCTTTGGTGGAAAATTTGCAAGAAGTGCCTAAGTATGAAAGGTATCTCAGAGATATTGTGGCAAACAAACGAAGACATGCAGAGTTCGAAACAGTTGCACTTACTGAAGAGTGCAGTGCCAGGGTTTAGAGTAAACTTCCGCCTAAGTTGAAGGATCCTGGGAGTTTCACAATTCCTTTGTCTCTTGGAAAACAAGAAGTTGGTAGAGCCCTGTGTGATTTAGGGGCTAGTATAAATTTGATGCCATCTTCTTTGTTCAAGCAACTCGGATTAGGGGTGCTTAGACCTACTACGATCACTTTACAGTTAGCAGATTGGTCGCTAATTATGCCGGAAGGAATTATTGAGGATGTGCTAGTTCGAGTGGGAAAGTTTATCCTTCCCACTGATTTTATTGTGCTTGATTACGAGGCAGATGAGGAAATGCTCATTATTTTGGGGCGACCATTCTTAGCTACTAGTGGAGCAATTATTGATGTGAGGGCAGGGAAGTTAAAAATGAGAGTTGATGATGAGTAGGTCAGTTTTAATGTGTACAAGGCACTTAAACTCCCAAAGAATTATGAGGACCTGTGCATGATTACTATGGTCGACGTGAAGGGGATAGAGCAGAGTCCTAATATGAATGGCAGTGATATAGAGGACGTGGTGTTGCAAGCTGAGGGTGTAAAGATAATTGAGAAAAGAGCCAGAGATGAAAAAGGAGACATGTTAAGAGCGTGCAAAAAGGCTAGGCTTCATGGGAGAAAGAAGAAGAGAAAGCGCCCAGCCTGAACAGAGTAGCATAATCGTGCCACGACTATAAATAAGGCGCTTGTTGGGAGGCAACCCATCCTGTATATCTTTTTTTTTTTTTTTAAGTGTCGAGTTTTGTGTTATTTTTATTTTGCAGAGTAGGGGAAGTCTGGGTACCCAAAGTTGAAGTTGAGGGGCATGTTTGAGCTTAAGTGTGGGGTCATCCCAACTCTAAAGATTGAGAATCGTGTCCAAGCTAGAACCGAGAGGGTCTTAGGGATGGCGCCACCTGTGGCGCTGTGGGCAGTACCTAATTATGGGGCAGCGCCCTGGTGGGTGCCCGGCGCTATCCAGGGCACCGGTGACGAGATTTTTTCCTAAATTTCCCGGGACACGGTTATTTCGGCCCTAAACCTACCCAACACGTATAAAAGCAAGTCTACGCTTATTTTTTAGGGCGTGGACGCCACTTTGGAGAGAATATACACACGGTATCATTAGGAAGCGGAGGATTATCAGTTTTCTTCATCTTTTTCTAGTATTTACAATTTATGCAACACTTATGCAATTGTTTGATTTTAGCATGAGTGGCTAAACACCTATTGTTCTGGGGTTGTAATTTAGCCATGAATATTGTTGTTCGACATTAGTTTAACCTTGATTATAGTTCACTAAATATATGGTTGTTTCTTCAATTCTGTGTTTAATTGGTTAATTGTCTGGCCTGCAGTTAGGTTCTATATACTATCTATGCTATGCTTGGGAAAGCCGTGTATAGATTAGAGAAGAATTAAAGAGAGTGCGATCTTAACCCTTCAGGGGAGCGGATTTGTGGTTAGGATAGGAATATACCTAGTCACCGTGCTTAATTAAATATTGTAATCTTAGTGCATTCTAATAGACTAATTTCATAGGAATATAGGCGTTAATTTATTGAGAATAGGCGAGTAGTGCTTCGAGAGAAGGCTATGAGAGCATTTATCGATTAATTAGCAATCATGAGTGAATTATATGAAAGGGAGAGTTAATTAGAATGCAATACGAGTGGTGAATTGATCACAACCCTGGAATATTTGTCTCTATTGAATACACAACAATCAACTTGTTACTTGATAATTAGTTATTTCGTAGAATCGTAGTATAAAATAGTTACATTCCTGAATTTTTACTTTGGCTTGATTTAATAACAATTATAGTGAATTAGTGAGTAGCCTACACAAGTCTCTGTGGATTCGACATTCAATTTATCATTATATTACTTGTACGACCACGTATACTTGCGTGTGCATTTGGGACCAACAGTTATATACTACTTTATATACAGAGAGAAAAAAAACTGAATTTTGATCAAATTTAGTAGTAATATATATAAAAAGGTGAAATCTTTTTTTCGAGCGTTTGAGGGTAGAGAGAAGGGGATGAAAAGGGGGGAGAAAGGGAAAGAGTGGAAAAGTGCACGTAAGGATTTGCATTTGAAGGCGGTAATTAAATCAATGATTTGCACTAAGGAATTTGATTTAAAATTTTGATTTAAATCTCATATCAGTGTTAAATCAAATTCATTGTTTAGACTCGCTTTATACGCGTGTATTTCTCACATTTTTATTATATACGATTTGAAGGAATGTAAGTATTCAGTTGGCAAATTGTTAAATTTAGGTACCGGCAAGATAAAATGGCACAAGTATAGGTGTCATTTAGACCATTTTTTCTATTATTTACATTCAAAACTTACACAATCCATTTCATTACATTAATGAAAGTGGGCATGTAGTAGAGTGAGAACCGAAGTGAACCAACTGAGTCTGATATTATAGTTGAATAATGCACGTGAAATTAAAAAAAAAAAAAATGGGCATGCTAATTGTAGTATATATAATTCTTTCTTGGTTTTTGGTTGATCTTTTTATTATATTGTTCACACCTTTTTTAGTAATTCAAAAATATCATAGCACGAGATACAATAAAAAGTTCGCCAGAGAAAATGGCAATTATTTCAAAAAAAGGTTGCAACAACATTCTCTTTCCAGCATCAGTAAAACAACTCCAAGTCACAGCAAATACAACACCAAATTTTAAATTTGAGCATAAGCACCAACAATTTAACCAGCTGAAAACATATATTTACATTTTTGGAGGTAACAAAATACAACATCCAGATTTCACAAAGTAGCTACATAAAAACCATCGAAAGCTTTAAAGTTCACCATTGTTGCCTTGACTCGCTGATCCGAGCTGTATAACTCAAATGATGGGGATGCAAGGATAGAAAATCTTACGACGAATATCAGATAGGTCATGCTCCCCTAACTTGTAGGGTGAAAGAAAATTATTTCCATTTGTATATCCTCTGTCGCATAAATAATAATTGCCTAAAAAGTATAAACATGATATAATTACTTAAACATATTAATCTATTTTTTATTAATTGGAATAGATAATTATGTGTTTATAGCATACCCTCGGGTACTTTCAAACCATTCCTTCGTACAATTGCATCTCGCAATACACGACCATCAGCAAGTGTTCCCTCCCAACCAGGTAATACATAGATAAAGTTGAGATTTTTATCACAAACCGCCAATACATTAGTTGCTATATCTCATTTTCGTGCCCTATATCTTGGTTTATGTATAGATGCAACTCTGATGGGAGTTTAAGTACCATCCAACGCACCTAGACAACCCTATAAAATAAATTAAAATCTAAATACTAAATAGATTTATCAACAAAATACTTTAATAATAATATTTAAAAATCTTTCTATAGTTAATCGAATGCTAGATTGAAATTTACCAACATTAAACCATCTCCATCGGTCATCAGTCTCTATCTTCGAGCACCGGATTAGGTTTAACAAGTAACAATGGAGTTAGTTGAGAATAGCTCTTAGACATTCATACCGATATAATGGTTTGGTTTGATTTTAGTAAAAACCGAATCAACCCAGTCCATGCACACCCCTACTGCCAACCCTCCAACATGCTTGGCTAAGGTAGCTAAAATATGAAAGGCATTTCTATCTATCCTAAGCTTATCAATACATACAATATCATTGTCATTTGTGAGGGATAACAAATTTAGGCGAGAGAGGATTTTAGAAATTGTAGCACTCATGGAATATCTTATGACTCGTCGATTTCTACATTGTCTTCTTAAGAATATGGTATAAATAGCCATAAAAGGCAAATATAGGATTGCACCACAATCTCCTCAAGGATGATAAAGCATTCAACGTCGCACAATTGTTGATGATCCATAAACACCTATTTGCATTAAAAGATGCTAAGTCATTATTAAAGTGAGCATATGTATCGAACATACATTACATTTTAAAGAAGCTTTTTTGAAGTTCTTGTTTTATTCTCTTGGACAAATAAATTTCACCATTGCTACACTAAAACAGATAAGTTTGAAGTCTTATCTACTAAAGGCAGTCTTATTGGAGTATCAGTTTTTGGTATTTGATAAATCACCAACTTTTTGACCTTGGACGTTTCTGAATCTTCAAAGAAATGACAATACTTTAAACATCAAAGATACCGAGTATTCAGAACCCTGTTTTATTGGAAAGAAAAAGGTTTTGCTTTTAACTAACAAAACAAACCCCGCATCAAATTTGGGTGTACTCAAAACTTCAACTTTACTAGAAAATATTAAACAAATTAGGGTTTCATCCAGAAATTCGTCGCTCACCAGATTCACAAGAGGAATAAATAAAAGGAGAAGAAAGAAGAAAATAAAATTTAGGGTTCAAAAAATTCTTACCTCGATGACAGAACAATCTGTAGGCGCTAAATCGAAATAGATAAATTTCAATTTACTGATTTTTTTTTTTTTCTCTAATAGATTGAGAAGGGGAAGAGCCTAGCAGCGAGGCATCAATATCTCCGTTCTTCTTCTCCAAGGGTTTTATAATTATGTGTAAAGCATAGGGTAAATTTATCATTTTATTACTGATACATGTATTAGTTATTTCATCTTTTATCCTGTGTAAAATAACACACACATTAACTCATAATTTATACATATATTATTTATGTGGAATTGTAAAAAGCCAACAAAATATGGTATTAATTATGCTAAATTTTGTACAAAATGACTAATGGCTAGATCGAGATAAATATATTTCAATTTACTGATTTTGTCTATAATAGATTGAGAAAGGGAAGAGCTTAGCAGTGAGGCATATCTTCATTCTTCTTGTCCAAATGGTTTGATAATTAATACATATCAATCTATCGGAGGAAGCCTTTATGTGTAAAGTGATATGGGTAAATTTATCATTTCAGTATTTTGTTCATGTAATACTGACATATGTATTAATTATTTCATTTTTTATTTCGCATAAAATAATACACATATTGACTTATAATTTATACATATATTATTTATGCAGAATTGTAAAATGCCAACCAAATATGATATTAGTTATGCTGAATTTTGTATAAAATAACTAATGGCTAGATCGAGAGAGATATATTTCAATTTACTGATTTTGTCTCTAATAGATTGAGAAGGGGAAAAGCCTAGCAGTGAGGCCTCAATATCTCCATTCTTCTTGTCCAAATGGTTTGATAATTAATACATATCAAT
This sequence comes from Nicotiana knightiana, assembly GCA_005239525.1. Taxonomy (NCBI): domain Eukaryota; kingdom Viridiplantae; phylum Streptophyta; class Magnoliopsida; order Solanales; family Solanaceae; genus Nicotiana; species Nicotiana knightiana. The sequence continues at coordinate 48,375 of ML418758.1, read as the reverse complement.
CTATCGAAGGAAGCCTTTATGTGTAAAGTGATAAGGGTAAATTTATCATTTCAGTATTTTATTCATGTATTATTGATAGATGTAATAGTTATCCATCTTCTATCCCGTATAAAATAATACACAAATTGACTCATAATTATTCATATATTATTTATGTAGAATTGTAAAAAGCCAACCAAATATGAAATTAATTATGCTGAATTTTGTACAAAATAATTAACTGCTACCAAACATGGTATAAATTATGTTACCCTCAATACATGAATAACTTTTCCCCCGACCAGCTACCAAACGACAAGTTAGGCATCGATTATAATACATAAATTAAAATATAAGTATTGCATGAATTATAATATAAGCCCCTTTAGAGATATAAGTGATTTTCTTGTGGTAGTAATTGTGAATGAGCCAAGTAAGGAGCAACAAAAGTCATTATCAAAGAATTCTTGAGCAATTCTCAACCAACATATCCGATTCATTCCCGTAAAGATTATAACACACAAGAAGACTCCTTACATGTTTTAGTTTTGAGAATGACAAGCTATTTCGAGTTAAATAAAGGATTATGTAATTGTTTTGTTTATTATTTCTTTTGTTAAATAGCATCCCTAAAAGTAGTTATTTTTACAGGACGATTTGCATAAATAGGATACTTTTGTATCACTGTTACTTTTTTTACTCTAGTAACAGAAGTTTTAGAGAAAGCCACAACGCAAAAAATTTAAAGTATGTTGGGCAGAATTTTTACCATAAATCTTGTCAGATCATCAGAATTTTTCAGCATTATAACTGAAAAATCTGGTGATCGTCAAAATTCCAAATGCTTCAAAATTCTGCTAAACTAGGAGTATGCTTAAAATTCTGGCACGTAATTATTTTTCCCATATTTTTTTTAATGCCATAGTTACTGAGTCAATGTTCTCAGCCTTTATTGGCTCGAAGCTCTTGATTTTTTATTCTCTTGCTATAGGAAGATTCATTTTATTATACTATAAATGTTTATTGATGCTTTATTACACTGCCTTACTTTTATAAAAAAAGAATTTTTACACAAATAGCCGTATATATTCATTATTTATTTTTTCTAGTATATACATGATTTATAACGTTGATCATACACAATTAGATACATATAATACGTAAATTATGAATATATTATACCTCGATCGGCTATTCTTAGTTTAAGCGGTTGGGTGGTCGGTTATTTCAGTTAAGAGGAATTTTCATAAACCACTATTGTTTAGTGATTATTAACTTCTTATAGCTACCATATACATAATTACTTCCTATAGCTACTATTCAGTTGTTAGGGTAGTGTATTCACATGTATTTACGCTGTTGTATTCATGAATACAGGAGCAAAAAACGCCTAAAATCACCGCAGTCCAACTGTACGCGCATGTATTCACATGTATTCTCGCGCTGTATTCATGAATACAGCAGTTAAAAGCGCCTAAAATCAACGCAGTCCAGCTGTACGCGCATATATTCGCGCCATGTATTCATGAATACAGCAGCAAAAAACGTCTAAAATCAGGGCGGTCCACCTGTACACGCATGTATTCACATGTATTCGCACTGATGTACTCATGAATACAACTGTAAGCGCATTTATTCATATGTATTCGCGCATGTATTCATAAATACAGTAACGGCAAACCCTTAAAAATTGGTATATCCAGCTGTCTAAGAGAGATGAAAAATATAAATAGCGTACTTCATGCCTTATTTCATGCCTCAATGGTAGTACATACCATAAAATACTTGTTTTGCTATAAAATATAAAAGGTAATTATAAAAAATAATATTTTGAAATGATTTGAATTTATGATAAATAGAGCATATACTTTTACTATAGAAGGTAAAATTTCCTTCAGTTAATTCTTTGTCCATATCCAACATAATTTCTTGATTTCTGCACTTCACTCTGCATTGGCGCATTCATAGGTTAGCCCATCTGGCCCGTTTTCGAGCCCAATTAGGATCTGCCCAGCCCATAGAAGGCCCAAACTCGTGCGAGAAGATCCTACGTCATCTTTATTACGAAATTTTGCTTGCATCATCCCACTAGGGATTGTTTGGTAAAGGGAAAGCGTGTTTGGTAATGCCTAAAAAATATTTTTCAAAATACGTACCCCTGAAAATATAAAATTTCAAATAGTATTCATTTATTTTGACTCTAAGTATATTATATTTGATAAATTAATTTTTATTGGATCTACTCTAGCGTTTAACATGATTCTGAATATGATAAGTTATGTGAAAAAATAAGATGGATCATAATCCCTTAAGGAAAATGCTCTTCAGCACAAGAATATTTTAGGAATTTTTACATTCCTATACCATGTAGGAAACTTTATTACCCTCAATGTTTAAGATTTGATTTAATTATATTTAGTATACCTAATTACCAATTCTATTTGTGGATTAATAGTATAATTAATGCTGCGTTTTTAACTCCTTAATTATAGGTAGAGTATATCCCACCCCTCCCACGTTTCTCTCTCCTAAACCCTCACCCTCACCCACGTTTTACTCAGACACACGTTCCTTTTACCCATTTTCCCTCTTCTAAAACTACAGAAACTTTCGTTACCCACCATTAAATATCAATTCAAAAAATATTCGTCTACATTCACAGAAAATTGAAGACATTTCTTCAACAAAGTTGATTCACCCACGTTTACTTCAGCTAAAATTTCGACAATGAAGAAGAGTAAACCTTCTAAACATAGTCCTAAAAAATCCAGAGAATCGGATATACCCTCTTTTGATTTGGGTGTTTTATCACCAAAATCACCAAAACAAACAGGGCAAATCTAAACATGCAAATGTAGATACCACGCATAGCCTTTCTCCGAGACAAATCGGGGCTGAAACTAGAACCAAACAAAAACACGATGTTGATGCTGGAGAATCTTCTACGCCAGTCAAACAAGTGAAAAGAAAAGGAAAAGAGTTATTGGTAGATGACGATTTCATAGAAGAGGGGCCTATTCTTAAACCAGGAAAGAAAGCTAAGGTGTCTCCCAGTTCATAAAATCACAAAAAGAAGAAAAATTCNCAGTTCAAAAACTCACAAAAAGAAGAAAAATTCAAAAAAAAAAACCCCAAAAACTATTCTGAAACTTTCATTGGTGAAGGTAATAATTTAGTAATTTCGTCTCAAGTAGTTTAGTTTGTTTTAGGTTTTTAAAATCTGCGTAATATGTGTTTTAGACAATTGTAGATTAATTGTCTTAATTTTGAAGATTAATTGTAGTTTACTGATATGTTTTTATATTTGTAGAGATTTTGTAGATATTTTGTAGATTATTTGTAGTATTAAAGACACAGTTAACTATTCCGGCAGAATTATAGATATTTGTAGCTGCCTTTTGCATAGCATGTGTAAAATTGTAGATATTTTGTAGTTATGTTGTAGATATAAGTGTAGATATATTGTAAAATTATAGATCAATGTATTTTTTTAGGCACTTTATTAATGTGAGATTATTTACTACTTGTGCAGAATGGATATTTTTTTGCACCCCATAATGTTGATTATGGGGTGCTTAGATTCCACACATTATGTGACCCTAGTATCCCTAGCCAGATTAAAGAGCTTTTGTCTCCAAATTGTTTGAAGTTTTTCAAGAAGACTTGTTTTGGCTACTTACGGTCCTTTCCCAGTCTATGCATGCAAGGCCATTCATCTTCTTATGAAGTATGAATTGAGTTCATCCAATGCTTCATATTTTTCTGCCGAGTTAAAGGGTGAGCGGCTAAATTTTGGACTGAGGGAGTTTCCCCTAATAATTGGTTTTAGATGTCATACCCAGGTTACAGACTTTGGTACACTGCAAATTATGTTAGTAATATAATGAGCAGTTATTTTCCAAACAAGTTAAGAGTGGAGAAGTCATATCTCAAACAGATAGTAACCAACAGAACCTGGGTAAATGATGAGGACGCTGTGAAGTTGTGTATTCTTTATCTCTTAGAATTTTTCATTTGTCCTTCAAAGAAAGACCATGTTGTGTTTGTAGATCACATTAGGTTTTATTTGGTGGAATTTGGTCAGTACGAGACATACCCATGGGGTACTAAGGCTTACAGACAGTTGATGGGAAAAGACTGTTTATAATGATCTTTTCACCATTCAGATCTTCATACCTTCTGTGGCTAGATCTTTTAACCCTGAATTGGAACTTGTGCATGACAGAATAGTGCTTCAGTGCAGTTGCAATTGTTTGCTTGTCTTGGTACACTTGTCTTTCTTCAATAACACTTTGTGTACTTTCAGTTATTATTATACTCTCATATTCCTCTATAATGGGAGATGCTGGCATATCAAGTAATTTTAGTGTTCCAGACGAACCTGCACNGTACTAGTAAGTGCTTACCCTTCAAAGTCCAAATCATATGTGGTGTTACTTTCGCATAGAGACTTTTCGAAATCTTTATTTTATACTAAAAATATACAAAGATTATGTAAAATCGAAATATTAATAAATCGAGTACGTAATCTAGGGCTAGGACTCTAGCACACCGAAATAGAGTAAGAAGTCAATGGAATAATGAAGTCAATGGAATGATTATGTTTGAAACCATAGAAGGGATTAGGGGTGTAAAATAAGCGAATTAGATTAATAATGAACGGTTAAAATAGGTTGAGTTAATATTTGACGGTATTAGGAGAAGGGACAATTGAACGAATAGTTGAGAAAATGAGGACAAACAATTTTTGTAAAGTGGATTATATAAGGTGATTTGAAAGGGAATTAAATTATTTTTTCTGTATTTGGAATGACCAATCATGTACTAGATAAATACTGCAACTCCAAACTTCATTACGTCCCAAGAAAGACCAAAAACATAAATAATTTTTTCCTTCCTATACCATATATGAAACTTTATTACCAAAAATGTTCATGATTTCATATTTATCCGCCCTGTTTATATTTATTCTACAGAAAATATATCATTCTTAAATACCGAATAATAGGAGTTGTTTCCTTCCTATTTAGGCGCGCTACAATTATGGAACTAAATATTCTAATTGATTCTAGCGACTTTCAAATCAAATTTGTAACGCAAATCACGAATTAAATGTTATCATCAATTTCAAATCAAAAACTAGCGTCTATGTTCTGGCGAAACTCTGTTCTTCGACCTTTTTTCTTAATCCACAAATTAAAAAAACGACAAAATCTTCAACAATTCTTCAGCAACAAAACGCAATCATGTCCAATATCCGCATTATGCTACAATTGAATGGGAATTGGGATAGCTATGACAGATTTAGGGATTTTCATGTGGATGGCATTGTACTCGATGAGGATGCCAGTTATAGTATATTGATTTCTACAATTGCAGATCAATTAATGATTGATACTTCGGAAACAATTATAGAAATCAAAAACGTTGTGAACGAGCATTGTCCTCCAATGAAGATTAGGAACGATATGGGTGTTCATGTATATATGGAGACAAAAAAAGAAAACAAAAACTTAGAATCATATCTGTTATGTATAATTGTTCGAGAGTTCAATACGGAATTGAGTATCACCAATGAGAACACAACTGCAAGTTTGTTCTGTTACAAATTCTATCAAATTCTGATTTTATGTTAATATCTATAAAATATCTACCTTTATCTACAAATAAACTACATATCAGTGTATATATATATATATATATATATATATATATACGTACACTGATATGTAGTTTATTTGTAGATAAAGGTAGATATTTTATAGATATTAACATAAAATCAGAATTTGATAGAATTTGTAACAGAACAAACTTGCAGTTGTGTTCTCATTGGTGATACTCAATTCCGTATTGAACTCTCGAACAATTATACATAACAGATATGATTCTAAGTTTTTGTTTTCTTTTTTTGTCTCCATATATACATGAACACCCATATCGTTCCTAATCTTCATTGGAGGACAATGCTCGTTCACAACGTTTTTGATTTCTATAATTGTTTCCGAAGTATCAATCATTAATTGATCTGCAATTGTAGAAATCAATATACTATAACTGGCATCCTCATCGAGTACAATGCCATCCACATGAAAATCCCTAAATCTGTCATAGCTATCCCAATTCCCATTCAATTGTAGCATAATGCGGATATTGGACATGATTGCGTTTTGTTGCTGAAGAATTGTTGAAGATTTTGTCGTTTTTTTAATTTGTGGATTAAGAAAAAAGGTCGAAGAACAGAGTTTCGCCAGAACATAGACGCTAGTTTTTGATTTGAAATTGATGATAACATTTAATTCGTGATTTGCGTTACAAATTTGATTTGAAAGTCGCTAGAATCAATTAGAATATTTAGTTCCATAATTGTAGCGCGCCTAAATAGGAAGGAAACAACTCCTATTATTCGGTATTTAAGAATGATATATTTTCTGTAGAATAAATATAAACAGGGCGGATAAATATGAAATCATGAACATTTTTGGTAATAAAGTTTCATATATGGTATAGGAAGGAAAAAATTATTTATGTTTTTGGTCTTTCTTGGGACGTAATGAAGTTTGGAGTTGCAGTATTTATCTAGTACATGATTGGTCATTCCAAATACAGAAAAAATAATTTAATTCCCTTTCAAATCACCTTATATAATCCACTTTACAAAAATTGTTTGTCCTCATTTTCTCAACTATTCGTTCAATTGTCCCTTCTCCTAATACCGTCAAATATTAACTCAACCTATTTTAACCGTTCATTATTAATCTAATTCGCTTATTTTACACCCCTAATCCCTTCTATGGTTTCAAACATAATCATTCCATTGACTTCATTATTCCATTGACTTCTTACTCTATTTCGGTGTGCTAGAGTCCTAGCCCTAGATTACGTACTCGATTTATTAATATTTCGATTTTACATAATCTTTGTATATTTTTAGTATAAAATAAAGATTTCGAAAAGTCTCTATGCGAAAGTAACACCACATATGATTTGGACTTTGAAGGGTAAGCACTTACTAGTACTATATGTATAACCAGATAAATGCATGGCACGTGTTTGCATGCATTTCACTTCATCATAGTTAATTACTGTATATTTTTACCTTGTTAAATCACTTAACTATGATAAGTTAATATAGTTAGGTGTAAATCCGATAGTGGGTAACTTTTTACGTGATTTGAAGTGCATTTCATATTCTTTTTAAAAGAATAATTATGTAATTTTGATGAAAAAAGATTGTATGGAATGGAAACTAGATACTCAAATAGATCGAAATACGAAGTGGGCGTTTGGACATAAGTATTGTAAAATTTAAAAAAAAAAGTGAAAATGATATTTGAAAATTAGAGTTGTGTTTGGACATGAATATAATTTTGGATTGTTTTTTAAGTTTTGTGAGTGATTTGAGTAAAAATTTTGAAAAACAGCTTTTCGGAGTTTTAATTTTTGAAAAATTTCAAAATTCATCTTCAAAGAAAATTTATGGTCAAACACTGATTTTAAAAAAAAATAAAAAATTTTCGAAAAAAAGTGAAAATATTCTTATGTCCAAACGGGGAGGAAATGTACGTCACAGAAGTAAAATTTTGGAATAATAGACACTGAAACCTTTTTTTAGGGGTTGGACGTTTTGAACAACACAAAATAAAGAATAGGAATATAAACTAATTAAACAAGTAAAGAATAGGAATATAAAATAATTAAATAAGTAAAGCCCAAAAGAATAGGAGTATAAAATAATTAAATAAGTAAAACCCAAATGAATATTTTGGTGCGAATAGTTATTATAAAGTGATTAATGAAGGAGATTTAAAAGAAATGAATTTGAGCAAAAGGAGTTGCTTTTAAATGTCAGCTTATTGTATCATAAATAATGTGCACTCAAAATCGATATGAAGTAATGACACTGATATTAGTTAGTCGTATTTGGTCGATAACATTGATTGATGCTCCCATTCCCACGCTATTTCATATTTTCTTTTTCTTTTTTTCTTTGAAAAGTCAACAATTTCTATTATCAGAAAAGACTCGGTAAATATATGGAACGCTCAGGTTTATAGACGTACGGGAAGAAACAAAGTCAATAGACTTAAGTATAAAAATAAAATGCATATCTTTAGCCGCTTTAACAATAATAGCCGATAATATATGTATATGTTTTTTTTTAATATGTATAATATACATACTTTATTTACTTATTAACTATCAAATACAATTAATTTCAATTAATCGACCAATTTTATATTTTGCACAAAAAAAAAAAAAAAGACTTTGCCCAAAAAAAAAGAATGAAAAAAGGAAGACATAAATGCAATTTCAGCGGGTTGCTAAATAGTCCTCGATGACAAGATTAATGCTATTAATAGGTATTAAGTGAGCAAAAGAAATAGTATGTTCGTACTACCATTACTTTAGCTGGGTGAAATTTGAATTAATTCCATTAAAATTTCAATCCTCTTTTAATTTGTTAGAGCAAAGGGTCGAATTGCCTCTATACTACTTGAAATTGAGCAACTTTGTATTCTGTTAAACTGATAAAGTTTGATGTCATGCGACCAAGAGGTCACAGATTTTAGCCGTGGAAATAGTTTCTTGCACAAATACGAAGTAAGACTGTGTACAATAAATCCTTGTGGTTCGGCCCTTCTCAGAATCTCGCGCATAGCGGGAGCTTAGTGCACTGGGCTGCCTTTTGCTGCTCTGTCACTTGATAAAAATCTTATTTTAAGGGGTCGTTTGGTATGAGGTATAAGAAGGTATAGTGCCGGTATAAAAAATTAATATCACCTTAATATTTTGTTTGGTTAGCAAATGTGATATAGGTTATCGTAGGATTAAAATTAGTACCGGGATAACTTATACCTTATAATAATTAGTGCCGGGATAACTTATACATTCTTCTCAGAAATTATACAATTCTTATTTTTAATACAACATAGCAAACAGTGAATAAAAAATAATACTAAAATAACTAATCCCAGATATATTGAACGATCCCTTAAGAGTATAATATAAATGATTATCCAGAAGTGCAAATTTTACTAGCTACAACAAGATAAAGCCCCTATCAAATTTGAAAAAAGACAAGGCTATTAAAAAGACTTGAATAAAAGGATGATGACAGGTAACAAAGTGAACTTTCCTAAGTCCAACACTGGTCCTTCAAATAAATATTCTTAAAAACATTAGTTGGACCTACTTGACTATCTAGTTTCCTTAAATTACCCTTGGCCTAACCTCTTAAAAAACCAAAACTCCCTCTTCTCCATTAATAAATACAAGGGTATAATTGGAAAATCACTTTCAACCCTTTCACTACTTCATAGTTCATACTATATGAAACTAGTATATAATCTAAAGTATTTCACCCGTCTTTCTTACACACATTGCAAAGTGCAAAAATCAAAACACTTTTCAAGAAAACTCTTCTTTTTATAAAAGTTCCCCCCTCTTCTCTTCTTCCTCCCAAGTTTGAGTTTTTTCTCTTTTTCTTCTTTTTATTTTTCAAGAGAATGGAAAAAGTGAATTTGAATAGCCAATTCTACTTTCTGAAAAATGCAATGAAAATTCTGCTTCCTTTTTCTGTATTCTCATTGGTGTTCTCTCAATATTCTTCAATGTTTCCTCCTCTTCTCAATTATTTTCATGACATTTCTTCATTGTTTTCCATTCAACTTTTCACCTATAGCACTGAGAGGAATTATATATTCCTTCTTTGTAATGGAATTCTAGTTTTTATAATCAAGAATTCAGGGTTAATTGGTAATATTTCTGACCTTAAAGAAAGTCACAAGGAGAAGTATTCCAGAGAATATCAAAATCCAGTTGCTTCAGAAAATGAGCACAAAGTATTCCGTGTTCAAACAAAGACAGAAAAGGTTTTCGAAAAAGTTGTTGAAATTGAAAAACAATGTGAAGAAGAAGAAGGAATAATGAATCAAGATTTGGTTATTGTTGGAATAGCTGATGAGAATGAAGATGAAGCTTATAATCAAGAAAACAATGTTGAAATTATTGAAGAAGAAGAAGAAGAATTAGAAGAAACATTAGAAGAGTTGCACAAGAAGTGTGAAGATTTTATAAAGAGAATTAAGAAAGAGATTAATATGATGAATTGATGCTGCAAAATTAAATTAGTAATAATCAAAGATTAGCATCTATAACAAATAATATAACCATGTATTTACTAGTTCTACCTCAAGTTAACTTGATTTACTTCACCTTTTCTTTTTCTTTTTCTTTTTCTGTATGACATTTTTGTAATAGAACCCCCACCCCCAACCTCGCAGTTCCATCTTTTTGGATATAATTTTTGAAGGTATTGAAGCATATGACCCAAAAGAAAAAGATATTTATTATATTATTATTTTGTCGTTGTTATTGTTTTTTTCTTCTTCTTTGTTACTGTGATTCTGCTTAATTTTTTTAGCGGCAGGCGACTTCACTTGTGAGATTATATTAAATATGTTATTATTATTGTACCAGAAGAAAGGATGGACTATTTTTGAAGTAATGCCATTTAAAATTCAACTACATGGTAACTAATAAATAGCTTGAGTTGATAACCAGAAAAAGAAGCTGTAACCGTTTAATTCTCCACACTGTAAATATATATATATATATATCCTAAATGCTACAGCTATTGTAATGGTAGTACGTAATAAATGAAAGGGGAAAACACTTACTCTCTCAGGCCAATAAAGATTCAACTTGCATCTTTGTTAAGCTGAAATTAATTAGTACATATTCTCTATTTAATTTATCAATTTTCTCAATTAATTAATATAATTTTACTTTTTATAGTAAATTAATACTATAATTTAATATAAATATTGGATGCGGGGAATTTTTTTACCATAAAAAAAAAATACTATTTTTGCTTTTTTTTTTGGGGGTACGAAGTGTAAATAGCTACTACTATTAATCAGTACTTCTAGAAATCCTTAGCATATTTCAAACTTGTCATTTCTAATGTGCATCAGCCAAATCAAAACAAATATTTTCCTGTTGTCCAAGTCTGCTTGGACAGTCTCGAACCTTTTAATCCTAATTAACAATCTTAATTTCATATCCCTTAAATTTATAATTAATCATAAAATTCCGTAAAGAAAGATTTTGGTTCCGTTAATGAGATCTTTTCGGAGTTTGAAACTTTATTATTTATCAGAAAGTTTCCCTGAGAAAGATTTGGATTATTCCAAAAATATATTTTCATATTAAGAAATGAGACATGATCTATAACAAAAAATTTATCCAAGTTGGGGATCTTCAGATTATCACAAATCTTTTCGTAACTAACATAAAAAAATCTCGAAGATACCTTTTACGTTGTATAATTGCAAGTGATGTGATATTTTTTGTTCCTTTGCTTGTTTTTATTGGGTAAGAAGGAACTTACAAGGAGGGGAGTTTAGGAGCAATGGTCAAGTTATCTGCCTATATATCACGGGTTTGAGCTATGGAATCAATCATTGATATTTGTATCACGGTGTACTTGATGTAGGTAGGCAGGGGCGGATTTAGGGGGGCGGAAGGGGTTCATCCGAACTCCCTTCCCCAAAAAATTATACTGTATATATAAGGCAAAATATGTTTTTTACCTCTATATATTAAGTTTTGAACTCCCTTAACACAGTCCAAAAGTGTAGCTTAGTGGTCAAGGGGGTTTAAAACCTTCCTAAGATCGCAGGTTCAAAATCCCTTACAATCATTTTTAACTTTTTTTTTTTGAACCCCCTTCGTGGGGATCCTGCCTTCGCCACTGTAGGTAGGTTGCCTACATCACATCCCTTGAGGTACGATCATTTTTCGGAACCTGCATAAACGCGAGATGCTTTATGCACCGGTTTGGTTTTTTTGAAGAAGAAACTTACAGTGAAAGGAAGCCTAGGAGCAATGGTCAAGTTGTCTGAACTATAGGTTACGAGTTTGAGCCATAGAATCAATCACTGATACTTGCATCATGGTAGATTGACATCACACCCCCATGAGGTACAATCTTTTTCCGTATCCTGCATAAACGCAAAATACTTTATGCACCATATTAGTTTTTTTGAAGAAGGAACTTATAGCGAAGGGAAGCCTAGGAGTAATGATCAAGTTGTCTGACCTATAGGTCACGAGTTTGAGTCATGAAATCAATCACTGATACTTGCATCAGGGGTAGGTTGCCTACATTACACCCTTTTGAGGTACGACCTTTTTTCGGACCCTGCATGAACGTGAAATTTTATGCATCGGAGGGTAGATTGCCTACATTACACCCCTTTGAGGTGCGACCTTTTTTTTCGATCTTGCATGAACGTGACATTTTGTGCATCAGACTTTTTTTTTTAAGAAGGAACTTACAATGAAGAGCCTAGGAGCAATGGTTAAGTTGTATGATCTATAGGTCACGAGTTTGAGCCATAGAATCAATTATTGCTACTTGCATCAGGGTAGGTTGCCTACATCACACCCCCTTAAGGTACAACCTTTTTTCGGACCCTACACGAATGCGAGCTACTTTGTGCATCCGGCTCTTCTTTTTGAAGAAGGAACTTACAATGAAGGAGAGCCTAAAAGCAATTGTTAAGTTGTCTGACCTATAGGTCACGAGTTTCAGCCAAGGAATCAATCACTGATACTTGCATAAGGTAGGTTACCTACATAATACCCCTTCCCCTTGAGGAACGATCTTCTTCCAGACCCTGCATGAACGCGAAATATTTGTGCATGAGACTCTTCTTTTGAAGAAGGAACTTATAATGAAAGGGACCCTATGAGCAATAGTTAAGTTGTCTGACCTATAGTTGTTTGAGTCATGAAATCAAGCACTCATACTTAAATCAGGGTAGGTTATCTATATTTCACCACTTTAAGGTACAATATTTTTTAGGACCCTGCATGAACGCGTGATACTTTGTGCATCAGACTTTTTTTTTTTGAAGAAGGAACAATGAAGGAGAGCCTAGAAGCAATGGTTAATTTGTCTTACCTATAGGTCTCACGAGTTTCAACCATGGAATCAATCACTCATACTTGTATTAAGGTAGATTGCTTACATCACGCTCCCTTGAAATACGATATTTTTCTGGATCCTATATGAACGCGAAATATTTTATGCATTATATTATTATTATTATTTTTTTTTTTTGAAGAAGGAACTTACAATGCAATTGCCAGCTTGACTCTAGAGTCTAGCCTTGCGTTTTCAGCTAAATGACAATTAACTAACGCAATCCAGTGTTGCCTCTAGAAACACGCTGATACACATTCACACAGCAGTTTTTCAATAGACTGTTCGACAGTTGACATGGTCAACACACATTGTCTTTTAATTAGTTTATGTTTAGAGGTGCCTACTTAGATACATTAAATATTTATCTACCTCGACCAAATTTCAACCCATAGGTTGAGTGATACATATACACACAATGTATTTCTTTTCATTATTAATGCAATTTTAAAAGTATATTGTACTTCCTCCGGTCCATATCATTTTACATTTGATACACCTATTAAGGAAATACGAACTTCTAGAGAAAAAAAAATATCTTCACTAAATTAACCTTAATTAATTGTTACCTTGATACAGTGGAATATATAAATAAGGGCAAATTTTGGAAAAAAAAAAATTAATTCCTTCTTGATTATGTAAATGAGCATTTATTTTAGACCAAAATAAAAAGATAAAATTATCACTTATTTTGGATCGGAAGAAATAGTAAATTAGCTACGTATTTTTCAAATTACTAGTCACAATTATTAAGGGCATGTATGTGTAGTTTCCTTTGATAAAGTGACCTTAGAAGTAATAGGAAGAAAAAAAAGAATACTGAGTGCATAGAAGTTATATTTTATTTTTTTGTGTAAAAGGAAAATTCTATTAATCAAAAGTCAAAATTACAAAATAACCAGCCATGTACTTATAGAAAATTAGTAAAGTGGGAGCAGATGCGGAGTTAGCCTATTAAGTGCACGTTTCGATCAAACTCAATTAATTTTACTTAAACATTATATTTATACTAAATAATTCATTAAATATATACAAAAACTTAATTATGAATCCAATAATTAAAACGATTATGAATTATGTGGCAAAATTCAGAACTCATAAATTTCAAATCTTAGATCCGTCTCTAATCTACTTCCATGTACTGAGACACAAAATGACCAGCCATGTCTCTTTGAAAAATGAGGCAAACAGATATTCCAACAGCTAAATATCTCTGATTCTACTTTAATTAGGAAAAGCAAAATCAATTGCCAACTAAAAACCAGATCTCACGATCTTTATCTCAGTAATTGCTTCACTAAAATTAGCTGTCTATTAGCTTTTGATTTTGCTGAGGATCATCTGGTTGCTATTTTATATTCTTCTCAAGAATATCTATTTAACAAATGTAATCCAGAAGATGAGACTGCTCCTCTTTTAACCAGAAATCTCGAGTTCGAGCCTTGAGTATGAAAAAATTCTTGGTAGGGAGCACTATCCTTCGAATAGGGCTCTATCCGGTGCGAATCCGAATATAATCAGGCGGGTGCCGGACACCGGAAGGGAAACTCAAAAAATATGACAAGTAGAATCAAATAAAAAACTTTATCCTACATTAATATATTGTCCTCAATTGGGTAAATCTAATACATAACGTTGTTTTTGGTTCACATGTATGATGCGAGAATTGTAATGTAAGAACTTCTTACTATGTGGATAAATATGTAGTAATTTTATTTTATATTTTCAGTGTCTTGACACACACACATATATATATTAACACTGTCAACGGAACGTTGCATTAATTATTCACGACTTATCTTTTTTTATGCGGCCAACCAAATGCTGTCATAATTTTACAAGGATTATTTTTCCTATTCTCTCCACCCAAATATTACACGTATTATTTTATGGGAAACTTTATACTGAAATTATTTTTCTTAATTCTTCTAACCAATTTTTTCTTTTGAGGGAGGAGGTGATTCATGTTTTCGGTTTATCTACAACAATTTACAACTCTATGTAGATCAAATTATGTAATCATGATTCATGTCACCTCTTAACTTTCTGCCTTATACTTCTTCTAAATTTACCTTTTTTTTAAATTTTATTTAGGTTACTCTGCGTCCATGCGACTCAGTTAATTAGTTCATACAATAATATTTAAGAGTAGCTCGGTGCACAAAGTATTCTGTACAGAGTTAAGATCTCAAGAGATATGATGTAGACAACCTAATATAAGTATCAATGGCGCTTCCATAGTCATGACCTATAAATCACAGGAAAACAACTTCCAAAGCTCCCATCATTTCGTATAACGTTTGAAAACCAAAAAGCTAATTCATGTGGCACTTTTTAAAAAAAAAAGAAATGGCACTGCGCCTATTATTACTCGTGAGAATTTACTGAATTTGTTGTTGTTGTTGTTCACGCTGGACCTATTAAAAGGAGATTAGGAGAAAAGATCTACTTGTATAGACAAAGACTTTTCAGCTGCTTCTGTTTTATCGCTACAAACTAGTAAATAGCAAAGACCAAGGGAGACAAAAATTTGCAAGAAATAATTGGACAGGCGTGTTAATTGATATTATCACCAATGTCTTGGTCCAAAACTAAACTGTTTTCATATTGGACTATTACTGCCTTCAATGAAGAAAGTAAAGATGAAAGGACAATTGTGCCAAACCTTTTATTTCAAAATCCCACAATAAGTCACAACAAGCACAAATCTATGGATATTTGACATCTTATCCACCATTGTTTAGGGCCACTACCTAAGCTAGAAGTAGGATTTCAATTCAGGTTTCAAATAACACTAGATGTTAGACACGGAGATGGTCCACCTCCTATAGGGGTCTGGTCGTTATAATTATCTTTGTTCAGGCACTCAAGAATTTTATTAAGGGGTATAAAAATAAAGTAATAAATACATAAAGAAATAAAGAAACTAAGGGAATTTATATACATAAAAATAAACTTTTAACCTAGCGATACAGTCTAATCTTTCGCCAAATGGGTGTCAATTGACACCGCGTAGCTTAAGGTGGCTCCGCCAATGCACTCAAGGTTGTGGTTTAATGGATAATGACTTGAGTGAAAACCACTGGAGACCAATGTTCAAATTCTAACATAAACAAGAAATCTCAAGTGATTTCTTTTGTCTGTTTAAACATAGTGGGCAGAAATTACATAGTACTTGCGCCAGTAGGAGATAACAGATATCGGGTGGAATAGCTAAGGTACTCGCAAGCAGTGGCGGAACTTAGTATGAAGGCTGAACCCTATTTGTCGGATAATTACACTATAGAAATAGGGTAAAAATATTGTTTTTTTCTTTTTTGTATATGTGAGCAATTGAATCCCTTTGACATGAAGAAAAAATCAAGTATTGTAGTGAAAGAGTTCAAAAGTTGCTTTAGATCATAGGTTTAAATCCTATTGTAACAACCAAAAATTTTTGGAACCCTTTATATAAGTTTCTAGTTCCAGCACTGCTCGTAAGTTGGTCTGAACACCATCATTATAACGTTAAAATTCTTAAACAACACAGTCATAATCCATGCTAATCTGATTCATGATGATGTGGAGATAGCAAGCTCTAGCTACTCAGTAAATTAGTTCCAAATGCAATGGACCAAGAAGGACATGGCTATAATCAAATCAGTAATAAGGATACCAGTTAAAAAATAAGTTCCTTTCTTCTCAGCAACATGGTGAATACATCTACGAGATTCTCTTCACAAGTCACTTAACTCCACACAAGATAACTATGGTCCATATGAGAAGAAACAGTGCTTGTAATACATAGTATTAACCACATATTTTGGGAATTATACTTGAAGAAATGACACTAGAAAACAAGTGAGCTGAACAAGGTGCGGGAGAGGTATAATATTTAAGATAGTGTTTTGAAGTTTGATCCCACCAAAGAACAATCCGGTGCACAAAGCATCTTGTGTTTATGCAGGGTCCAGGGAACGGCCGAACCTCAAGGGGGTGTGATGTAGGCAGTCTACCCTAATGCAAGCATCAATGGCTGATTCCACGGCTCGAACCGGTGGCCTTATAGGTCACACTGAGACAACTTGACCGTTGCTCCAAGGTTCCCCTCCAAGAAACCATTTTGCAGGAAGCAGAAACAATCAAGAAACCATACTCAATACTAGTTGGGGTTGGCCAGCTCTCAGCGGTCAACTGACTAAAAACTAGAAGGGGCAGAATCAGAAAGTTAACCAGGCTAATTTGTTCCAAATACATTTGTAACCTTGCCATATATACTGTAAATTTTTTTGCTATAAACTAAAAGTAAATCTATTCCATTTCATTGCACTACATTCATGTCTAGTTTCTTTCTCAAATGTTCCTTCCCAAAAGCTTTACTTCCCTAGTATTGCTAAAGTAGCCACCAGGCAATACATCATAAGTGCTAGAGTTCACTCACATTGATAGGTGCTGAACTTACCGCAACTTCATCCACTGTAGGCATATTCTGTACATGCTCAAGGAGCTGTTTGAGCTCTCGATTAACGTAATTAACACGCTGTTCAGAGATGAATGATTCTGAATATAGACTTCCACTAAGATCATGGAAAACTTGAGAATACTCACTAGCGCTACTTTGAACGACTGAATCATCCAAGGGAGCTAAGGAACTCTCGAGTCTCCATCGAAGTGGAAAATACTTTTCTGGGATTCGGAAGTAGTTTTTAGATACTAGCATTCGAATCGAATGCCGGCACAAAATGCCAGAATGCTCAAATTCCTTACAAGAGCAGTGAACTTGCTCATCTTCAGGTATCCAAATCACAAGACACTCTGCTTCCATTTTCTTGTAATGCCTCACGAGATATGAGCTATTAGCCATTTCTGTTATTGCGTATTGCATAGATAGCATAATCTCATGCTGCATGACATTGAACGCATAAGGCGTAAGAACACTCCTTGCATGTTCTTCAAGAGGAAGGCAAGTCTTAGCAGGCATATAAAGTCGTTTTTCCTTATTGTGATTCCCCAAGTTGGAAACTAAACCAATCTGTGACGGTTCAAAATGTGCAGAATTTGTCATCAAACCATGTACCAGACATGTCATAAAAAGCAGAGTCAAGTTATTATAAAACTATTCTGTACCTGCTCAAAGAATAACAGTAAGCTTGATTGAGGGCTTAAGATATTCTTCATGAATGTCTCTATCAATTTCCAATACTCAATGGTCATTGTTCGGGCCAGGAAAAAGTTCTGCATGTAAGAAGTTGGCCAGGATGTTCGATAAGAGAGAAGAAGAGCAATGTGCTTATCTGAACCAACTCCAAATCGAGCAACCAGATGATTCCATTGATGCTCAAAGTCCTCTACATTTTCCAGTCGACACAACATATCGAACTCGGATTTAAAATCTGGATACTGTAATCCAAGGGGCAAGGAGAACCAACTAGATAATTTTGAGAGAACTTGCCATATACATATAACATGCTTAGTGTTAGGCATCTCGCTTGCTATAGCATCTCTTAGCCCTGAATCTATATCAGTCACAATTGTCTGCGGCTGTTTTCCTCTCATGAATCGAACAAAAGACTGCATAAAAGAAAAAAAGCAACTGTTAAGATAAACATGATTACAGGTGCAAAAATAACATAAGCATTCTTGTCCTAACCTGTAAGGCCCAAGAGAATGACTGTGATGTCTCATCTTGCAGCAGAACACACCCAAGAAAAATTGCATTCCCATTATTGTCAATTCCAAACCACACACCAAAGACCATATTATAGGTGATAGACCGGTATGTGGTGTCAAAAGTGACGACATCACCAAATAAAGAATATGCACGAAGAGAGTGTCCATAAGACCACGCGATGTTTTCTACTCTGCCATTTTCATCAGTAGTAAAACTGTAAACGAACCCCACATTCTTTTGTTCTGATGCTTTGCAAGCATCAAGAAGCTCCAAAAGATCATTTTCCCTTTTCTCTGTGATCAAAGCATCATTCTCCTGAACGGTTTTCTTACACGTCCTGACAAAATTTCTGACATCTTTTTCTATGAAAGGCAACTGACCTGGTTGAACTCCTTTCTCTAATTCCAGCACCTTTACTATCCGATTGACAGGAAAACCAGCTTTGGACAGCAAAAGAATCCGTTCCTGGTCAGCCTCTTGGATTTTTCGATATGCAGGAAGTAGTCTAACTTGATCATCTTCCAATAATTCATGGTTATGAATATTACTGAACTGAGAAACATACCATTGTGCTACGCCATCAACAATTTCTTTTGTCAAGTAGAGCTTCGCATCACATCCACACCGTACTGATTTCCTGTCCCGAGGGTGTTCCACATTGGCCTTTTTCCTAGGTTGATTGAATCCAGACCGATAACACACAAAATCCCTTCTATAGATCCCCAAATTCTGGCTTTCTGTTGATCGCGCTTTCCTAATAGAAAACCCGTTCTTCCTAGCAAAGTTGCTATAATATTCAAATGCTTCATCGTCACTTTTAAATATCTGACCAACATATGGAGTAAAGACAGCATCTTGGGACGAAGATGATGCTGTTTCACTCTTCGTCATTAGAGAAACATTTGCTGCTTGATCATCTCCATCGGCTTTAATGTAACACTTCCAATCTCCACAAGGGCATTGCTGCCTCCTAATCCAGATATTATTCAATGGCTTTGCTGCCATTATCTATGTAACAATACACACAAGCTTTCTAAACCCAGTAAAAGATTATCAAAGCTGAAATTTTTTGATCCCCCAAAAGCAAAGCAACTCTTCTAGAATCTTCTAATAACATATTTCAATCATCAAAATCTAACAGAACAAATCACTCCAACGAATCATTTTTTAAGATGAACCCACTTCCTTTTAAAGAATCAAAACAACAGAACAAGGCACTCAAATTCTACCTACATATGACTAGAAAATGCTAAATTAAGAAAAATAGAGAACTAATCCTAGAATATTACATATACAAAATGAGCATGATTGAGTAGGATAATCAGTGTTTAATGATGCTTTAATTACAAAATTAAACAGATAAAACAAAAGACCAATTCAAAAATGAAGATTAAACTAAATGTTCAGTGAACAAGTGAAGATATTAAAGAATGATTAGCTTACCAACTGTGAAAAAGTTGTAATCTTTGTAGATAAAAGTAGTATTAATGAACCCAAATATATTGACATTTTTCATCCATTCTTGTTATCGCGCTTTAGGTGAAATCTTTCAGTACAAATTTCCATTTTTGATCTTTCTTGTTTTCCCCTTATGTTTTATTTATATTTATACTTAATAGAAAGTCAAAGTTGGGCCACCTTCTTTCGCGTTCAATGCAAGCCCAAAGTCTGTTAGATGGGCTAACAGCTAAAATTTTAGGGGATTTGGCATTGCATGACAACTAGGTTCAACAATTGGTATAAAAAAGATCAACGTTTTAGGATTTGGCATATGGTAACCTAAAGTTATTCTCTCTTCTAATGGTTCAACTATCATCCTAAAAATAAGCCCCATCAAAACTATTTTCCTTAAAAATAGCAAAAAGTTATTTAAAATCCTCTCTCTCTCTTCTCTCATAGCAACCATCATCCTAGAAATTAGGTTTCATTTCCTTCAATAGTATCCGAAAAAACTTCCAAATATTTTTTAATTATTTTTTTAGTTTTTTATTTTTATATCCAAATATATATAACATATTGATAATTATGTTATTTGTATGTCATCGTGTATAACATATTAATAATGTGTATATCGACAAAATATATTAAAATTTTATTTTCCTTCTTTGTATAACACATTTCAGATTGAAAACTCAAGTTCAAGATGACTCCGCATGTGTATCCCCTATTGTATCTCGTGTATATCTCTATGTACATCAGTGATATATCATGTATATCATGTGTGTATGTGTATATCTATGAAAGTTTGTGTCATATATACGATATACAATATGATATAAACCGGCGTCCATAAAAAAATTATGTTGTATACACGATATACAAACTTGTATACACAGACGTCCTTAAAAACTTGTCTGGATATACACTGATGTACACGATATATAACGTGATATACATATGTCGCAGTTGGATTTTTAGGTATGATTTTTTTACCTGAAACCAGTCTAAATCACTTCTAATCTTGCTAAAGTTTCATATATAGCCTCGTTTATGTATTTTCAACCAATTTCAATCACACCCACTCGTTCAATCCAACCAAAAAAAAGAGAGAAGAAAAACAAAGTTGAAATATATTTTTTCTCTCTTAGTTTTTGCTTCTGATCTAATTTTCTTTGATCTGAGATCAAGCTTACCTTTTCATCCCACTGATTTTTTTTGCATAATTTGCAAGAATTTTTGCTAAACTATGAGAGCGAAATAGAAGAGATAGAAGAAGAAATACAAGGAGAGAAATGGGGAGGGGAGCCAAAATAAGCGAGCAGTTATTTTTTTAGAGAGAATATATAAAAGAATAGTTTTTTTTAGGATTTGGCTATATAATGCCAATTGCTCTTTGCCAAACCTAATGTAAGACTAAAAAATTGCCAAATCCTGTTATGTATTGTTATAGGACGCCAATATTTCAAAATTTTAGGAGGGCCAAGTGAAACATTTAAGCCCTCTATTTAAAATATATTCATAATTTATAATATATTTAAAAATTAGCCAATTCACCCAAATTTCAAGACTAAATATCACGAATTTGAAAATTCAGGACTTAGAGCCCGTCTGGATGAGCTTATTTAAAGTGGCTTTTAAGCCATAAGTTAGGAATTCTAACTTTTGACTTTTGACTTGTTTTTGTCATTTTAGCTTACAAGTGCTTAAAAACACTTTTTTACTTTTTTTCAAACACTACAAAATAACTTAAAAGCTATTTTGGCTTAAAAGCACTTAAAATAAGTCAATCCAAACGGGCTCTTAGTGTCCTGAATTTTGAGCTGCTAATTTGAAATTCAGGATTAAGTGTCCTGAATTTCTAAACTACTAATTTAAAATTCAGGACATAAGGTTCGAACTTCTGGACATAATTTTTGAACTTCAGGACACGATGTCCTTAAGTTTGAATTTTGAGGTTTAAACTCTAGGAGGTTGTGTCCTGATGTTTGAGCGAAATTGGCTAATCTTTAAATACATTATAAATTGTGGATATATTTTAAACAACGTGCTTAAAAGCAGATAGCTGGTGTCATTTCCACCTAAATTGATTAGAAGAATTAATTCGAATATCCTCAGCCCTGAACGTTTAAACTAAAAATCGTTAGTGAATATATAAAATATGTATAAACCGTAAATTCGACTGGCTTTTGTGTAAAAATCCCAAATTATTATAGTTAAGGAAAATTTGATCGAATTGATATATAGGAAAATGAACGATACAAACTGTTTGCATTAGGGTAGGCTATTTAAATCATATTTCTTAAAGTACGACCTTCTTGGATCTTATATGAATGCGAAAACTTTGTGCACCGGACAACCCATTTAACGATACACAAAATGGGCATATAGATTTTGCAAATATTTATTATATATTTGAGTTTATTTGCTTTGCCCTCTATTACAAAAAGAGGATATAGGTAAGTTGTTGTACTGATTCCGATTAGGTTCCACGCTAGTACATCTAGTAGATGGTGCATCTAAACAAAAATAAATAGGAGCAATAAGAGATATGAGTGGTGCATGTTATTGTTTTGTAGCATAAATATTACCTTGATAGAGTCCATATTCATTTGTAGTGGTATTAATTTATGTTTCCAGGCAATGTGCAATCCTTGTAGCAAAGCGCAAAGTTTCAATGTAGTACAGTCTCCTGTTGGCCTGCTTTTAGTAAACCCTAGCATCCAATTGCTTGTTGAGTTGCGGAAGACCCCTCCCAGCCCATATCCAGGAGGCTTGTCAGTGTATGAGCCATCTGTATTAAGTTTAATGGTTCCTCCAATAGGTGGTTCCCATTTGATGTACAAAGTTTTTATTTGTGGACGTGTAGCATTCTGTTGGATTTATATAGTGGTGTTCTGCCACTTGAGATAAGATATGTTGAAGGGAATGATTTGTTTCAATGTTTTCAAAAATCTTCTTATTGCGACAGTGCCAGAATGTATATGGTAAGAGTATGTTTGCTCGGATATGAGATGGTAATGGGTAGGTAGAATAAATGAGGGTGTGAATATCATGTATTGGTAAGTCATCATTATATCCCAGTGTTTGTATGATAGTGGTGATTCCCAAGATATGCCATATGGATTGTGCTTTGGGTGGTTGAATAATATATGTGCAATTGTTTCCTCATTTTGGTGACAAATAAGGCATAGCGGGGATGTGGTAATGTTAAGTTTATAAAAATATGCCGTTGTTGGTAGGTGATTGTGCCCAATCTACTATAGAAAGTACATAATCTTGGGTGACAACTGTAATGCTCAGATCCATTTAGAGTTTTGGACTACCTGATTGTTTTGTAGCTTATTGTACAGGAATTTCACTATAAATTTTCTGTTAGGTGTTAGTCCCCAGATTAGTTGGTCATAAGCTTGTGGATTATATAATAGTTGCACATAAATTTTGCGTTGTTCGTTTATAATAGTTAGTGGTAGTTCAAAGGGTAAGGCATTGATGTTTACCATTTGTTGCGTCGAATGTTGAGCTATGTTCGTTGTTTGGTTGTGGGCATTCAATAATGTTCTTGAGTATGATATGTGGGCCAATCCAAGGCTCTGTTAAAAAACAAATATGTTGTCCGTTGGCAATGTGTCATAGTACCAGCCTATTTGACAACTTTCCATATATTAGAAAATTGATGATGATTGGTTTTCATTGAGTAATTATTGATGAGTATAGATGCCCATATTGTTATTGGCGATGTGAACAATCTCCAAGCTAGGGCTCCTAGTAGAGCATTATTTTTTAGAGTTAAGTTATGAATACCCAACACCCCTTTCTTTGATTGTTGTATAGTATTCCATTCTAGGAGATGTAGTTTTATTTTGCTTTGAGTTGTATCCCACAAAAATTTTCTTTGGTACCTTTCCGTAGAATTATGATATTATGCGGAAGTTTGATAATTTGAATAACATGATTTGGAATTGAGTTTAATGTGGACTTAATTAAAGAACTTCGCCCTACCATACTTAGCATATTTATTTTCCATCCTGCTAGCCTTGCTGTAAAATTATCTAGGATAAATTGATAATCACCTTTGAGGGATCTTTGAGTGAATAAAGGGAAGCCTACATATTTGTCAAATTTGACACCTTTCATACTAAATGAAGCAAGGACAGCCTGCTTATCATGAAGAGTGGTATTTTTAAAGAAGAATATTTTTTACTTTGCGTAATTTATTTTTTACCCCGATTTGTGAGTAAAGTGTTAAGAATATCAATGATTGTATGAATACTATTAGTTGTGAGACGTAAAGTTAGAGTGATATCATCAGCAAATAGAGAGTGTGATATAAATGGTCCACGATGTGACAATTGGAGTGGAATTCATTGTTTGTAATCAATATGTGTATGAATTTGGTGTGATAATCATTCCATGCATAAAATGAATATGTATGGTAAGTAGTGGTGGCAAAATAGTTAAAAAAAAATAGTTAACCGCCCATATTATCCACTAAAAAATAGGTTGGATAATGACCTTTTTAAAAACGAGTCAAATATGGATAAGAACCATATTATCCATTTAGAAAATGGATAACCAAAGGGTTTAACTTTTACATTTGTAAAGCCTTAAATTGGGGGTTCCTCAAATTTGGGAGACTAAGAATTCTCCCAAAAGTGATCATAATCAAGAAGAAATGGATAATATAGTTACCCATATTATCCGTCGATTAATCCATTTTTATCCATATTAAATATGAGTCGGGTCGTATAATTTATCCGTCTTTTCATTATCCACTTTCAACGCGAACCATATCTGATAGGACCCGCCCGTTTTCCACTCCTAATGGTAAGAGTGGATCACCTTGACGGATTCCCTTTATAGGTGTGAAAAATTCGGTGGGGTGTCCGTTTAATAGAATGGATATGGATGAGGTAGTGATGTAGGACATGATTAGTGTGAATTAATGAGGTTGGAAAGTTGAACTAACGTAATGTATCTTTAATGAACGCCGACTCCATTTGATCAAACGCTTTTTCAAGATCTAGTTTTCAAAGAAAGTTTGCTAGTTTGCATTTTTTATGACTGAAATAATGAAGAATTTCCTGCACTATAATTGCGTTGTCAGAAGCACGTCATTGTTTTCGAAAAGACGATTGTTCAGAACTAATAAGCTTTTGTAACAGAAGCTTGATCCTATTAACAATAATTTTTGTTATGATTTTATAAAGAGTATTACAAAGACCAGTGGGTCTATATTGGGTAATTGATGACAGATGCGAAATTTTTGGAATAAGACACAGAAACGTTTTGTTTCCTATTAGAGGAAGGTATTTGTTAGTGAAAACTTCATGGAAAAAGGATGTGACAGAATGTGCAATATATGACCAATATTTTTGGTAGAAAATAGGAATGTAGGCCATCAGTTCCTGGTGCTTTTAGAGGTTTAAAAAAATTTATTGCAGTGTGGATTTCACCTATAGTTAGTGTGGTATTCAGTATATGATGATCATTGGTATTTAGTTTGTTGTAATGTGTAACTGAACATGGATTAGATGAGTAAGTGTGAGTAGTTATAAATAGAGTTTGACAATAAGATTCAACCATTTCATTTATTTTTGTTTGTTCAAAAATCCAATTACCCCCTGAATCTTTTAAAGCAATGATACAGCTTCGTCTCCTTCTTTGGATAGTTGTTAAATTGAGGAATTTTGTGTTCGCATATCCATCTTGTAGTCAATTAATACGCGATTTTAATTTCCAAAAGTCTTCCTCTAGTCTCCATGTTTCATTATATTTGTTTATAACGTCAATCTCTAAGTAGTATAGGAAAGTACTTGTAGGGTATCTATAAGACATTTGTATACCTTTTAATCTAGTTAAAAGTGTCTTTTTTTTCTCTTTAAAAATATTTTCAAAAGAGGATTTGTTCCATTCATGGACATCTTCAATAAAATCCTTACTGGCATTAATAATATGTTTATTAGGGGGTCCAATTATTTTGAATTAGAGAGTTGAATTGAGGGTGGGATGTCCACATTGTTTCAAATATGAAGATTCGATCTCGTTTGAAATTTTTATGTAGATTAATCAATAACGGGCAATGAACGAAGTGTGTTCTAAGTCGATGTTGGACATATGCGTCCGTGAATTTATTCAGCCACGTATAATTCCCAACATATCTATCTAAATGCTCAAGAACCCTATGATTAACATACGTTTGTTCGTCCATGTGTATTTTCTACCTCTATAGCCCATATCAATTAATTGACAATGATTAAAATAACAAAAAAAATTATCACATCTTATATTACTAATTGAATTACCACCAAATTTTGCAAATGCTCTTACTTGTGATGACCCAAAAGGTCATCTTGTGTAAATTTAGTAAAACTGTTCCGAGGACCAGAAAGTCTCCGTTAATCTCACCTCGATGTGTGTGCGCATCCTGAACGCGTAGACGGGAAGATTTTATGTGAAAATATGTTAAACAATTGAATTGATGATAATTAATGAAATAAAGTTGACTTTGGTCAACATTTTTGGTAAACGGACCCGGACCCAGACCCGAGATCTGACAGTCCCGGAGGGTCCGTAGGAAAATATGAGACCTGGGCGTATGCCCGGAATCGAATTCCGAGGAATGAATTTTTAAAGAAAATTATTTTCTGAAAATAAGAAAGACTTTTGAAAATGAACTTTGATGTGAAATCTGTGTTACCGAGCCCGTATTATGGTTCTGGAATCCGGAACAGGTTCAATATGTGTTATGTGAGTTATCTGTGAAATTTGGTAAGAAACGGACTTGGTTTGACGTGTTTCAGATCAAAATTGGAGAATTTAGAAGTTTATGAAGTTTGAGAAAATTCTATAGATTTTGTAGTTTAATTCATTATTTTTGATGTTATTTTGGTGGTTATATTACTCGAATATGTTCGTAGGATGATTTTGAAGTCGTGTGTATATTTGGTTTTGAGCCCCGAGGGCTCGGGTGAGTTTCGGGTAGGTGTCGGGGTGCTAAACTTAGGAAATTTCTAGTGTTTTAGGATGTATCTGGTGTCCAGTTATTCCTTCTCTGCGAGCGCGGCGTATCGCACGCGATTGTGATGTTCAATTTGGTAAGGGGGTCAATTTGCTCTGCGCGATCGCAAAGAGCTGAGTGGGAACGCGGAGCCTTAGGGTTTAGCTCTATGCGATCGCACCCCTATGTCCGCGATCGCGTAAGTCTCCTGTGGGGTTGGGGGCTGGGCAGCAAATTGTTCTATGCGAACGCGTTCTTTCGTTCGCGATCGCGTGGGTCCACGTCCGGGTTCTCTGCGATCGCATTCCTTAATTCGCGATCGCTTAAGTCCGAAGTCCAGTATTCTCCGCGATCGCAACCCTTCTGTCGCGATCGCGTAGAGTAAAATCGCCCAGTTATTTAAAGTGTCCAAAACAGAATCCCGTTACGGGATTTTCATAATTCTTCACCATCTCCTTCTTCTCCAAACCCCATAGCCGATTTCAAAGCTGCCCTTCCTCCATAACCACTTAGGTAAGTAATCTTAGCTCTAATTTCTTCCATTTAGACTCGAAAGACCTACTTGATGAGTTCCCTCCACTACCGATTGAGGTCACGGCAATGCCCTCTTGCTCACTTTCCATGATGTCTCGCCCAAGCACGTTACCCTCATCGTAACCGTGCTCTGATAGGATACTCCTAAGAAGTGGGAATAGGAGTCAATCGATGACTGAAATTTCTTAGAAAGATTGCCTAATGCCTTATCTCTTCTGGATTCCATCTCACTCTCTTTCGGTCCGAAGCCTATGGTCTCCGGTAAGTAGTCTATAGTTCACTTTCGTCTATGGCCTGCCTTGCTCTCTCTTCAACTTAGTTATTAGTACTTCGGAGTGGTGCACACTCTCCGGCTTGGCAATCATTAGATTCCAGGCCTAAAAACATGAAATTAAAGGTAGAAATAGGGGGTTTTGGGTAGAGTTATGGCTTTTGGAAATTTTGGAAATTTAACCTCATTTTGGGGTCGGATTTCAAAATAAATTGTATATTCGGGTTCATGGGGGAATGGGTGATCAGGTTTTGGTCCGAACCTCGAGTTTGGACCAAGCGAGCCCGGGGTCGAATTTTGGTATTTTTGGAAGAATTATGGGAAATGTATAATTAGGATTTGGGATTGAGTTGTTGAATGATTATTGATGTTATTAATTCAATTATGTCTAGATATTATCGTTTGGATTCAAGAGGAAAGGCCTTAATTGAGGCTTGACTTGCATTCTTGGAGCCGAGGTAAGTGTTTGGCCTAACCTTAGCTTGAGGGAGTAGGTATAGAGTCTTATTTTCTATGTGTAATTCATGTTCAACGTATAGGTGAGGTGACGGGTACCTATATGTTGTGGTCAAGCATCCTCGTGAGTCGATCTTCGATGAGTTATTTAATGTTCTTTGATATTCTCCGTGTTGTGAATTATTGGGAACCTTGGAAGTGGTACCTTGAGGTTACTTCATGACGTAGAAAATTATTGATTATGTGTTCGGTCGAGGATTTTACAGTTGACATTATACCTCTAAGTGAGATTGGTTATAGCTGAGTCCCTTGTCGGGACAGTAGAATTTTGTTGATTATTTCTGTACATTTGAAATGTCGTATTGTTAAACTTTCACATCAATTGTTGCTTTTACACTCATCATGCACGAGGTAACATTCTGTGCCGAGTGATTATTATTTATGCACGAAGGAACATTCCGTGCCGATGATTATTATTTATGCACGAAGGAACATTCAGTGCCGATGATTATTATTTATGCACGAAGGAACATTTCGTGCCTATGATTATTATTTATGCACGAGGGAACATTCCGTGCCGATTGATTATATTTATGCACGAAGGAACATACCGTGCCGATTGATTATTATTTATGCGCGAGGGGACATTCCGTGCCGATTGATTATTATTGATACACGAGGGGACATTCGGTGCCGAGTCATTATTGTTTATGCGCGAGAGGACATTCCGTGCCGTGTGATTTTGAGGTTATACACGAGGGGTCATGCCATTTTTTTCCCTGTCTATTATACTTGTTCGGGTTGATATTTCCTGTTTCACTTCTACATTTCCGTTAGTACTTGATTCTACTGTTTTAGAAAATTTTCCCCTCTTATCCCCAGTATGTTCTTCCCCGTAACCGTATTCTTGTTTATTTTCTGCTATACTATTGAACTGCACAGGTACAATTTGTTGTCGTGCCCTAGCCTCGTCACTACTTCGCCAAGGTTAGGCTCGGCACTTACTCAGTACATGGATTGGTTGTACTGATGCTACACCTGCACTTCTTTATGTTGTGCAGATTACGCAACCGGACCCAGTGGACATCGTTAGTGGGAGTGTCCTTCAGTCCATTCCAAACGACACCAAGGTAGTTCCGCATGGCGTTCGTGGATCTCGACATCCCTGTCTATCCTTCATTCTGTCATTTATGTGCTTTCCAGACAGATACATTATTTTATTTTCATAGTGTTGTTTTTAGTCAAATCTTAGACTGGTTCGTGAGGTTGTGACTCCACTTCTGGGTTTGTACTTAAAAGGATTTCTTCGTTATTAGCTATTTTCATTTAGACTTATGTTAATGCTTCCGCACTTTATCTTTATTATCTAGTCAGTGTTTGTTATTTTCACTTGTTAATAAATCAATTCAGTTAACACGTTGGCTTGCCTAGGTTGCTTAGGTCCTACAACTCACAGACAAACTTGGTAGAGTCTGAGGGATCGGTACAGAGACGTCTGTACTTATCCCGCAGAGGCTGCAAAGTTAGGAATAACTTCACTTTTCTTCTTTTCTGTCGTGCGATTTGAAGTCTAAATGTTAATTGAGTTTCAATTCTATTCTCTCACAGATGGCGAGAACGCGTGCTTCCTCATCTACCGATCAGCAACCCGATTCTCCTGTTGCAGCTCCTACGAGGGGCCGAGGCCGAGGCCATATTAGAGGCTGAGGCAGGGGTAGGGCACAGCCCAGGGCACCAGCCCCATTAGAGGACCCACAGGTAGACTTTGCCGGTGAGGTTCCTACCCAGACGGTTCTAGTTGGACCAACTTAGGTCCCAGAGGGGTTCATTGCCACCCCGGTGCTTCAGGACGCTCTAGTCCGCTTAGTGGGACTCATGGAGAGTGTGGCTTAGTCCGGTCTTTTTCCTACTGCACCAGCCGTCTCTCAGGCTAGGGGAGGGATCCAGACTCCTACTACTCGCACACCAGAGCAGCTAGATCCTCAGTTCCAGACTCCGGTACTTCAGACGACGGGAGTAGCTCAGCCGGGCATTGTGGCCCCGGCAGTTGAGGGAGCAACTATGTCAGCAGATGCTTTATGGAGATTGGATAGATTCACCAAGTTATTCACTACTACATTTACTGGTGCACCATCAGAGGATCCCCAGGATTATTTGGACAGCTGTCATGAGGTTCTTCGGAACATGGGCATAGTAGAGTCCAATGGAGTTGATTTTGCTACTTTTCGTCTTTCGGGTTCCGCCAAGACTTGGTGGAGAGACTATTGCTTGACCAGGCCAGCTGGGTCTGCACCATTGACTTGGTCTCAGTTCTCCGAGTTATTTATGGTGAAGTTCCTTCCAGTTACTTAGAGGGAGGATCTTCGGAGGCAGTTTGAGCGCCTCCAGCAGGGATCTATGTCTGTCAATCAGTACGAGACCGGGTTCATCACTCTAGCTCGGCATGCTATTATGATACTCCCCACTGATCGTGAGAGAGTGAGGAGGTTTATTGAGGGTTTGGCTCATTCCATCAGGCTTCAGATGGCCAAGGAGTCAGGAACTGATATTTCATTCCAGGATGCGGCCAACCTGTCCAGGAGGATTGAGATGATTATGTCACTGGGTGGTTGTCAGGGGACTGACAAGAGGCCCCGTCACTTCGGTCGATTCAGTGGAGCCTCATCTGGGGGCAGGGATTCTTTAGGCAGAGGTCATCCTCCCAGACCCTATCAGTCGACACTTCAGGTGGCTCACAGTGCACCGCCAACTCCTATTGGTGCACCACCAGCACCTATCAGTGCACCGCCACTTCAGACTTTTTAGGGTGGTTATTAGGGTAGACAGGGCCAGTTCCAGAGTCAGAAGCCACATCAGCAGAGACCTTGTTATTCTTGCGGTGGTTTGGGCCATATTTTCAGGTTTTTCCCCCGAGGTTCTGGTGGGTCTCAGTATTAGGGTTCCCGTGCCATGGTTCCCGCATCAGGTGCACCCCCACCCCCTTAGCCATCTAGGGGTGGCGGTCGGGGTGCCAGAGGTAGAGGTCAGACTCATAGAGGTGGAGGACATGCCACGAGAGGTAGAGGTCAGGCCGCAGTAGGTCGACCCAGAAATGATCAGGTTGGAGGGGCTCAGCCCCGGTGCTATGCTTTTCTTGCCAGGCCTGATGCTGAGGCTTCTGATGCAGTTATTACAGGTACGGTTTCAGTTTGCAGCCGAGAGGCTTCGGTGTTATTTGATCCGGGTTCTACATTCTCCTATGTGTCTTCATATTTTTCCCCTTATTTGAGTATGCCCTGTGATTCCTTGAGTACTGTTGTGCATGTGTCTACACAGGTGGGTAATTCTATAGTGGTAGATCGAGTCTACCGTACTTGTCTAGTAGCTATTGGTGGTCTGGAGACTCAGGTTGATCTTTTTCTCCTTGATATGGTTGACTTTGATGTTATATTGGGGATGGATGGTTATCCCCCTATTATGCTATCCTGGATTGTCATGCCAAGACAGTGACCTTAGCCTTGCCAGGGGTGCCTCGTTTGGAGTGGAGGGGGACTCCTAGTCATTCTTCTGGTAGAGTTATTTCTTATATGAAGGCTCGGCGCATGGTCGGGAAGGGTTGTTTGGCCTATCTGGACTATGTTCGTGATTCTAGCACCGAGGTTCCTTCCCTGGAGTCTGTGCCCGTGGTTCGTGAGTTTCCAGAGGTATTCCCTGCTGACCTGCCGGGTATGCCACCCGACAGGGATATTGATTTTTGTATTGAGTTAGCTCAGGGCACCCAGCCTATTTCTACTCCGCCGTATCGTATGGCCCCGCCAGAGTTGAAGGAGTTGAAGGATCAGTTGCAGGATTTGTTGGATAAAGGCTTCATTAGGCCTAGTGTTTCTCCTTGGGGTGCTCCAGTATTGTTTGTCAAGAAGAAAGATGGCTCGATGAGGATGTGTATTGACTACCAACAGTTGAATAAGGTTACTATTACGAACAAGTATCCTCTGTCGAGGATTGATGATTTATTCGACCAGCTTCAGGGTGCTTCAGTGTTTTCCAAGATTGACTTGAGATCTGGTTACCATCAGCTGAGGATTAGGGCGTCTGATGTCCCTAAGACAGCCTTTCGCACTCGTTATGGGCATTATGAGTTCTTGGTGATGTCATTTGGGCTGACAAATGCCCCGCTGCTTTCATGGAGTTGATGCACCGGGTGTTCAGGACTTATTTGGACTCATTTGTGATTGTTTTCATTGATGATATATTGATATACTCTCGCAGCCGAGAGGAGCACGAGCAACACCTTAGATTCATCCTCCAGACTTTGAGAGATAGTCAGTTGTATGCAAAATTTTCCAAGTGTGAGTTCTGGTTGAGTTCAGTTGCATTTCTAGGCCATGTAGTATCGTCAGAGGGTGTTCAGGTGGATCCTAAGAAGATTTCAGCAATCAGAGATTGGCCTAGATCCACCTCAGCTACAGAGATCCTGAGTTTCTTGGGCTTAGCAGGTTATTATCGCCGGTTTGTGGAGGGATTTTCATCCATTGCAGCCCCGATGACCAGGTTGACTTAGAAGAGTGCTCAGTTCAGGTGGTCTGATGAGTGTGAGGCGAGATTTCAGAAGCTCAAGACAGCCTTTACCATGACACCAGTGTTAGTTTTGCCCACAGGTTTAGGACCGTATACCGTGTATTGTGATGCTTCACGGGTTGGGCTTGGTGCAGTGTTGATGCAGGATGGCAAGGTTATAGCCTATGCTTCTCGTCAGTTGAAGGTTCATGAGAAGATCTATCCAGTTCATGACTTGGAGTTAGCATTTATTGTGCATGCCTTGAAGATTTGGAGGAATTATTTGTATGGTGTGCCATGTGAGGTGTTCACGGATCATAAGAGCTTACAGTATCTGTTCAAACAGAAGGAGTTGAACATGAGGTAGAGGAGATGGTTAGAGTTTCTGAAGGATTATGATATTACCATTCTTTATCATCCGGGGAAGGCCAATGTGGTGGCCGATCTTTGAGCCGGAAGTCAGCCAGTATGGGTAGTCTTGCCTATTTATCAGTCGGAGAGCGACCTCTTGCTTTGGATGTTCAAGCTTTAGCCAACCGATTTGTGAGATTCGGAGGTTTCTGAGACTGGCAGTGTTTTGGCCCATACCGTAGCCCGTTCTTCATTGTATGACCGTATTCGGGCCAGGCAGCATGGTGATCGTCATTTATGTGTTCTTAGAGATAAAGTCAGGCACGGAGATGCCAAGTAGGTTACGGTTGATGATGAGGGAGTTTTGAGGATGCATGGTCGGATTTGTGTACCTAGTGTGGATGGCATTCATGAGTTGATACTTCAGGAGGCCCGTAGTTCCCGGTATGCTATTCATCCGGGTGCCGCAAAGATGTACCAGGACTTGCGGCAGCACTATTGGTGGCGGAGGATGAAGAAGGATATTGTAGCTTATGTAGCTCGGTGTTTGAACTGCCAGCAGGTTAAGTACGAGCACAAGAGGCCCGGTGGTTTGATGCAGCAGATTCAACTTCCCGAGTGGAAGTGGGAGCATATCACCATGGAATTTGTAGTTGGACTCCCACGGACTCAGAGGATGTTTGATGCCGTATGGGTCGTTGTGGATAGGCTGACCAAGTCAGTGCACTTCATCCCCGTATCAGTTTCATATTCAGCAGAGAAGTTGGAAAGGATCTATATGAGAGAGATTGTTAGACTACATGGTGTGCCCATATCAATTATATCAGACCGAGGTACTCAGTTTACCTCCCATTTCTGGAGAGTATTTCAGCGGGAGTTGGGAACACATATTGATTTGAGCACCGCATTTCATCCTCAGACAGACGGACAGTCCGAGCGTACTATTCAGATTTTGGAGGATATGTTGCGAGCTTGTGTCATTGACTTTGGTGGTTCATGGGACCAGTTCTTGCCTTTAGCTGAGTTTGCCTACAACAACAACTATCAGTCGAGCATTCAGATGGCTCCGTATGAGGCGTTGTATGGTAGACGGTGTCGGTCTCCAGTCGGATGGTTTGAGCCGGGAGAGGCTAGATTGTTGGGTTCTGAGTTAGTCCAGGATGCCTTGGACAAGGTGAAGATCATTCAGGATAGACTTCGTACAACTCAGTCCAGGCAGAAGAGTTATGCGGATCACAGAGTTTGAGATTTGGCATTTATGATAGGCGACCGGGTATTTCTTTGGGTGTCGCCCATGAAGGGCGTGATGAGATTCGGAAAGAAGGGCAAGTTGAGCCCTAGGTACATTGGTCCATTTGAGATTCTAGATAAGGTAGGAGAAGTGGCCTACAGACTTGCCTTGCCACCTAGTTTGTCAGCCGTGCATCCGGTATTTCATGTATCTATGCTTCGGAGGTATATTGCAGATCCATCTCATGTACTTGACTTCAGTGATGTCCAGTTGGACAAGGATTTGTCTTATGAGGAGGAGCCGGTATCTATATTAGACCGGCAGGTGCGACAGTTGAGATCGAAGAGTTATCCTTCGGTTCGTGTTCAGTGGAGAGGTTAGCCTGTTGAGGCATCTACTTGGGATTCCGAGCCCGATATGCGGAGCGATATCCCCACCTTTTCCCCGATTCAGGTATTTTTCTATGTCCGTTCGAGGACGAACGGTTATTTTAGAGGTGGAGATTGTGATGACCCAAAAGGTCATCTTGTGTAAATTTAGCAAAAATTATGTTCCGAGGCCCCGAAAGCCTCCGTTAATCTTACCTCGATGTGCGTGTGTATCCTGGGCGCGTAACCGGAAAGCTTTTATGTGGAAATGTGTTAAACAGTTGAATTGATGATAATTAATAGAATAAAGTTGACTTTGGTCAACAGTTTTGGTAAACGGATCCGGACCCATGATTTGACGGTCCCGGAGGGTCCGTAGGAAAATATGGGACCTGGGCGTATGCCCGGAATCGAATTCCGAGATCCCAAGTCCGAGAAATGAATTTTTAAAGAAAATTGTTTTCTGAAAATAAGAAAGACTTTTGAAAATGAACTTTGATGTGAAATATGTGTTACCGAGCCCGTATTATGGTTTCGGGGCCCGGAACAAGTTCAATATGTGTTATGTGAGTTATCTGTGAAATTTGGTAAGAAACAGACTTGGTTTGACGTGTTTCAGATCAAAATTGGAGAATTTAGAAGTTTATGAAGTTTGAGAAAATTCTATAGATTTGTAGTTTAATTCATTGTTTTTGATGTTATTTTGATGGTTATATTACTCGAATAAGTTCGTAGGATGATTTTGAAGTCGTGTGTATATTTGGTTTTGAGCCCCGAGGGCTCGGGTGAGTTTCAGGTAGGTGTCGGGGGTGCTAAACTTAGGAAACTTCTAGTGTTTTAGGCTGTATCTGGTGACCAGTTATTCATTCTCTGCGATCGCGGTGTATCACACGCGATCGCGATGTTCAATTTGGGAAGGCGGTCAATTTTCTCTGCATGATCACAAGAGCTGAGTGCGAATGTGGAGCCTTAGGGTTTAGCTCTACGCGATCGCACCCCTATGTCCGCGATCGCGTAAGTCTCCTGTGGGGTTGGGGGCTGGGCAACAAATTGTTCTATGCGAACGCGTTCTTTCGTTCGCGATCGCGTGGGTCCACGTCCGGGTTCTCTGCGATCGCACTCCTTAATTCGCGATCGCATAAATCTGAAGTCCAGTACTCTCCGCGATCGCAGCCCTTCTGTCGCGATCGCGTAGAGTAAAATCGCCCAGTTATTTAAAGTGTCCAAAACAGAATCCCATTACGGGATTTTCATAATTTTTCACCATCTCCTTCTTCTCCAAACCCCATAGCCGATTTCAAAGCTGCCCTTCCTCCATAACCACTTAAGAAAGTAATCATAGCTCTAATTTCTTCCATTTTCTTCATCAATCATAAGATTCTAGACGGGAAAACATGAAATCAAAGGTAGAAATAGGGGGTTTTTGGTAGAGTTAAGGCTTTTGAAAATTTTGGGAATTCAACCTCATTTTGGGGTCGGATTTCAAAACAAATTGTATATTCGGGTTCATGGGGGAATGGATGATCGGGTTTTGGTCCGAACCTCGAGTTTGGACCAAGCGGGCCCGGGGTCGAATTTTGATATTTTGGAAGAATTATGAAAAATGTATAATTAAGCTTTGGGATTGAGTTATTGAATGATTATGATGTTATTAAGTCAATTATGTCTAGATATTATCGTTTCGGAGTTGGATTCAAGAGGAAAGGCCGTGATTGAGGCTTGACTTGCATTCTTGGAGCCGAGGTAAGTTTTTGGCCTAACCTTAGCTTGAGGGAGTAGGTATATAGTCTTATTTTCTATGTGTAATTCATGTCTAACGTATAGGTGCGGTGACGGGTACCTATATGTTGTGGTCAAGCATGCCCGTGAGTCGATCTTTGATGAGTTATTTAATGTTCTTTGATATTCTCCGTGTTGTGAATTATTGGGAACCTTGGAAGTGGTACCTTGAGGTTACTTCATGACGTAGAAAATTATTGATTATGTGTTCGGTCGAGGATTTTACAGTTGAAATTATACCTCTAAGTGAGATTGGTTATAGCTGAGTCCCTTGTCGGGACAGTAGAATTTTGTTTATTATTTCTGTACATTTGAAATGTCGTATTGTTAAACTTTCACATCAATTGTTTATTTTACACTCACCATGCACGAGGGAACATTCCGTGCCGAGTGATTATTATTTATGCACGAAGGAACATTCTGTGCCGAGTGATAATTATTTATGCACGAAGGAACTTTCCGTGCCGATGATTATTATTTATGCACGAAGGAACATTCTATGCCGATGATTATTATTTATGCACGAAGGAACATTCTGTGCCGATGATTATTATTTATGCACGAGGGAACATTCCGTGCCGATTGATTATATTTATGCACGAGGGAACATACCGTGCCGATTGATTATTATTTATGCGCAAGGGGACATTCTGTGCCGATTGATTATTATTTATGCGCGAGGGGACATTCTGTGCCGATTGATTATTATTGATGCACGAGGGGACATTCTGTGCCGAGTCATTATTGTTTATGCGCGAGGGGACATTTCGTGCCGTGTGATTTTGAGTTTATACACGAGGGGTCATGCCGTATTTTTCCATGTCTATTATACTTGTTCGGGCTGATATTTCCTGTTTCACTTCTACATTTCCGTTAGTACTTGATTCTACTGTTTTAGAAAGTGTTTCCCTNCATTTATGTGTTTTCCAAACAGATACATCATTTTATTTTCAAACTGTTATTTTTAGTCAAATCTTAGACTGGTTCGTGAGGTTGTGACTCCACTTCTGGGTTTGTACTTAAAAGGATTTCTTCATTATTAGCTATTGTCATTTAGACTTATGTTAATGCTTCCGCACTTTATCTCTATCATCTAGTCATTGCTTGTTATTTTCACTTGTTAATAAATCAATTCAATTAACACGTTGGCTTGCCTAGCGGGTGCAACGTTAGGTGCCATCACGGCCTGAAGGTGGGATTTTAAAATCTCTCCCTACTAACCATGACAGTTGTATAGTATCATGTATTGTTTGAATGTATTCCCAAAGAATGTTACATGCACCTAAGTCATTTTTCACATAAATAGTAGAAAATAACCAAGTATGTGGATTGGGCGTACATGTATTATGTAATATATTTCCTGATATGTAACGGCCACTTGGTCTAAAATTAGTTGTTCACTGTGCCACAACAAAGCTATTCCTCCTGACTGACCCTCCGCTGGTGCTTGAGTCATGCTGTTAAACCCAAAGTCATCACGTAGATGAGTGTGATTCTGCAGGTGAATCTCCAGTAGTGCCACGAGTTCTGGTTGATGATAATTAAAGAGTGATCTAAAGTTTCAACAAAAGTTTGGGGATTGTGCTCCTCTACAATTCCAAATGATAATCTGCATGCTACTGTGTGCTTGTCGAGGCGTAGGGTGTTGTGTCCCCTCCACATATGTCTCCGTCATATTGGCCATTGAAGGAATCATCACTATCCCATATTTCCCCACTTCTGGGTTTGTTGTTGGCCTTATATTTAGTGAACAACTTTTTATCTCCTGTGGGCAGATGATTACTAATTTTCTTTCAAACTGTTCTTTGAGGGTATAGTACTTGTTTTCGTTGAGTAAGCATAGGATTGGTCGTGTTTCCCTGATATTCACCATTGTTGCAGCCACCTCTAGTTGTGTTACTTCTTCAAGTTCGTTGGGAGGATGAGGGGGTGATGGTAATGGACTTGTTGGAGGTGTGACTAGTTGGTATGGTGATGTTTGTGCATGTATTCGCGTGGGCATTGCTATCACTGCACATGGTTGAATCTATGGACAAGAGAGTGAGTAGGTAGTTGTGGAAGGTAAAATGGAAATTCCATTATTTGTTGTGGTGTTGGGTAATGACGCTATGGGTGTATCTAAGGTGGTTGAGGGTATAATGGTGGGAGTGGTGTTGGGTGTTGGTGGTTGATTAGAGATGATGATGGATGCATTGCCCACAAATACTGGTTGTAGAGGACGACCCCCATCCTCATCCCCTCCGTAATAATTTGAGCTATGTACGCCGGATTTTGAATCGTGATTATCACGTTTTAATTCTCTATATCCATCATAAATGTTAGTGCATGGTCTTGTAGACTCATTTCTAGCCAAGACTGTGGGTAAGCTTGCATTGGAGGAAACTGGGAGATGTATATGGGTGGTGGTTGTGTAGGTTTGTTGGGAGGTTGCAGGGTGATTGTGTTAAGGATAATTGGGTGTTGTAGTAGGTTTGTGTTAGTGAAGGAGGTTTTCCTTGGATGCTAGAAATTTAAGGGAGTGTTGTTCATGATGTGTTGTAGGTTTAGCAGTGCATGCCTTGTAGAAATAGTGTTTGAAGTGGAGATTAATGATGAAGGGGCAGTGATGTGATTAATCTGAGAGGTTAAGGTGTGTGGTTGATTTAAGGTGGGTTGAGGTGGTGTATTTGATGTTGAGGGAGCACATGACTGGTCTAGAGGTGTAGGTAGTGATGGTGCATGGAATGTATTGAGTAAATCATTTGGGTTGGAGTGTGGAAGTGGAGATGGGCCAGATGTAGTAGCTAGTATAAGTATATTGATACGTGGTGTAGTCTGAAAAGTTGTTTATGTAATTGGGTTGTGAGCATATTGGGCGGTTCAATTGCTGACATGTCATGTGGAGGAGGTTGGTCAGAGTGGAATTCCACGTGTTTGGTGGCTAATGTTGGTGTTTTTGACGTGGAGGATGACTGATACTTAATGTGGTTATTAGGTGGCTAGGCTAAGCTTAGGTCTTCTGGATTGACCGTTACATTTGGGATCTTATAAGGATTTGTTATTGCTCTAGCAACGGGTGTGAAGTTTTGTGGGCTACTAGGTGGTGAATTTGGTTATATCATGCCGATATCTTCTGTATCTTGTAATATTTTAATTGTAGAGTCATTAAAATTTTTTGAAAGGGTAGCATAGTCTTTTCCTTCAATTTTTTGAGTAGGGTTATGAGTGTTAGAGTTGTGGGGTCCGTTGTAGCAACCTCCATTGAATGTAGGTACGCCTGGTCATTTTTTGGAGGTGTCCTCTAGAACGGGATAGCACTAGCATTTCTCCTCGCATAATAGGGCTTTTGGTCGTATGTTTTTGTGGAAATTGTATTGTTTTCCACTCGCTTTCCAAGGACTTTGTTTGGGGTTGAGTTGGACTATGAGAGGTGCTTGTAGTAGCACCATGTGGATATTTGATGGAGGTGAGTGGTTGAATATGGGTGGACGTTGTGCTTAATATTGTTTGGTAAGTGCATAGATTGGTGGTATAGTCAAGCCTATAGAGCATATTGAGTCCTTCATTTAAAATTTGTTGATGGTGCATTCCAAGAAAAACGTATATTTTGAGTGATTTTTCCAGAGGCACTTCTATGCATATACGTGCATACGTCCCCGAGTAGTGGCAGAGGTGCAAGTGTCCATCTTTAGAAAGGTGCCCACATTTGTCCCTACATGTTAGAAAGATTTCAAAATCATAAAACTCTGTGGGTTTTTCTGGGAATCTAATCCAAATAGCAGTGTACGTGAGTTGAGTAGTTGAGGTGATGAACTTTGGTTCGCATTTGCGAATGGAAAGGAAGTGATCAAATATAAAACAAGGTCCTTCATGCAATGCTTTAGTTATATTTTCCTCTTTTTAGAATTATATAAGAAAAACATCCAATCCCAAATCAATAAATGGAAGATCTTCAGTGGGTTGCCATAATGCTTTAAGTTTGGTACGTAAAGTTTGGTGACCCATTTTACAACCAAAAACTTTAACTATCACTGAATATTTTCATGGTGAGTAAAGGCA
Organism: Nicotiana knightiana; assembly: GCA_005239525.1. Classification (NCBI taxonomy): domain Eukaryota; kingdom Viridiplantae; phylum Streptophyta; class Magnoliopsida; order Solanales; family Solanaceae; genus Nicotiana; species Nicotiana knightiana. The sequence continues at coordinate 7,754 of ML418758.1, read as the reverse complement.
AGTTTTATCAGAAGCAAATAGTGATATAAATGTATCTGAATTGGTGTCGTTGGTTGTTTCATCTGATAGATCAATGTGGGAGAGGTTTGTGTGGCGGGTATTTGGTATGTGATGAGATTGATTATGGTTCAATAGTGTTTGTTTGAAGGACATGTGGGGTTTTGTGAATTAGTTGTAGTTGGAGTGTCAATATGTGTGGAGCTTAAGTCAAGTGGTTCTGGTGGTATGTTGGTTATGTTGGTTGTCATTTTTAGGGGATTAGTAGTAGCTTGGTTGAAAGGGAAGCTATTAGCCAGTAGGAAAAAGTTTTTCTAGAGAGAAGCGGGAGTCTCTCTCTAGCCCATTACAAAGAACCTCTGTGTTCTTGTACTCCTACTAGATATGCAATTTATTTTTTTAGTGTACAAAATAATATTTTACCATTTTTTGTTTCTCTAAATTAAAAAAAAAATATTTTTAGTGCATCTATTTTATTGTATTGATATATTCTATTTTTATTGATTAAGAAAATCGGAAATTCAGAGATTCGCTAGTTTATGCTCCATGCCTTGGAGTTCTTTTTTTTTTGTTGCAAAATATAAAATTGGTCGGTCGGCAGTAACTAATTGCATTGGCTAGCCATAAAATGTATAAAATATGTATATCCTATGTATATTGATATACATATACACAAAAAATATTTGCTGCCTATATTGGGAGAAGCTAAAAATACACATTTTTTTGTCCCGCAATAAGTAATTAAAATCATTTATTTCACTCATTCGCCTTTTATAATACTGGTTGTCAATATTGTGTCGCGCCCAAGAAATTAATCTGGTCAAGAGAAGCAGTGACGCATTAGTTTCAGTGCTAACCTGATTATAACGTGTCAACCTAAGGTTTAAGTATATTTCGATGTTATCTGGCCTAAAATGTGGGGGAAGTTCTCTAGCTTATAATGATTTATTTTGGTTAATGTTGATTAATATACTAGTGAAATTCTCTTTTCTTTTTCATTTCATCAAAAGTGATATTTCTTAATTTGATATATTTATCCTCTTGAATCTACTCACTGTCTTCTGTCTGGTTCTTGGGTCCGGTGGAGCCTCTTTGAAATTACATTCCTACTTCTCTTCTAACTCAAGTTGTCCCGCTCCTTTGGCAATTAAGGTAGCTCGCTTTAAGAAGTACAATTATATCCCTAGGAGTATATTACGAGCGAAAGTTCTTTTACTAGTGGAATTAAGAGTAGCAAAGTTAGGACCACATATAAATATTAAATATAATAGGGGGTTCGAAAAAAAATTAGATTCCCTAGAAATTTTGTCCAGTTGGAAAGCCAGTCCTCTTAGCCATAGGGTTTTATTACTCGCCTGTAACTTCTCTGTGGGCATTGGTTCAGTTTCGTCACTGAATGCTTCTAGGTTAAAGGGAAACACTAAGACTATTACACGGGGAACTAGCTTTTCGATATGCGTCAAATTTGACATTCATTCCCTCTCCCTTATATATTGGTAATCAAAGACACTTTAAACTTCAGGAATTACTTCTTTCAATTGGTCTAACAGCCTAAGCTTCTTTCATTCGTTTCCATCAGAATTGCTTTCTTCCTTTCCAAGTTTTGCTTTACCTATTTGTTACAATTCACTGTATTTAAGGTAATTTTAATTTGTTTCTCGCAGTGACTTGATTCTTTTTTTTAATATACGGCCACATCAACCAGTGGGCAACTTTACTATTATACCGAGTACCTGCAAGGTCGCACCAATAAAGATTTTTAATAATTTTATCCACTAAAATTCAAACATATAAAAATATAAGTATATATGGGGAAAAAATAACGTTAATTCATTCCGTCTCTAATAGAATTTAAACTTTAATCTCTCATGATTCATTATGGTTCCATCGACCACTAAGCCATACAATGGTGATTCTCAATTACTCGAGCTTATTCAGCTGAGAAGCTACCTAAGTTTTTGATCTTATAATTCTTTAACTATCTAAATTTTTGATTGCAATTTTGCCACTAATTAAGGTCATCATACCAAGGTGAACGCTTTGTGCTTGGATTAAATATGACATTTTAACAACTTAGGGTAAATTGACATCATTCACTCCCATGTGCCAATTCCTGCTGTATAGTGGATCTCCTAGCCACTTTTTTATTATTTATTTTTTTATAGTCTTCAGGCCATTTTAAGGAAATTTTATAATTGGAGGTGCTCTTTCATTATTTCATTTTCTTTTTGCAATTTCCTTTCATAATATAGCGAAAACAATCTCTCTACCTTCTCAGGATAGGGGAAAGGTCTACGTATACATTATCCTCCCAAGATCCCACTTGTGAAATTTCACTCGGTTGTTATTGTTGTTGTCGTCCTTTCATAATATAATTCAAATTTAAGCATGAAAAAAAGTAAGTAGACAAAATCGAATATATTTGTGTATGTATGTGAAAAGAAGGCTTAATCAACCTAACCTAATCGGAGTTACAAAAACCTTATCGAATCGACCGGCTTTTCTATTCGTTAGATGTTGGAGTTACATATATAAAGAACGGCACACATGCACAACCTCTAAACCTTGAATCCACCTCTGTCGGAAACTCTCGGTATGCCTTCAAGGCTTCAACAACCTTACCTCATCTGGCATATACTTGTGAATTACATCAGCTTTGTAATCCTGGTAATGACGGAGGCCGACAAGGATGATAAACTTGTGATATAAAGAATAAATTTGTAAAAAAAGTAAGGTACAAGAGATAATTATTATATAAAAATGTAGGGTAAAAGATAAAAAAAATATTTAATAATAAGGAATGGCAAGATGAGAGAAAATAACGTGACGATGCGATCATAACAAATCGGTCGTTAACAACCAAAACAAAGACTATATTTAAAGCAACAATACGATACCATACAACATATAATAACCATCCAAACAAGCTGTTAATTAATTGTGGTTTTCTTTTCCACTTTCATATATGAGTTCCGTTTGGCTTTTTTCACAGGAGCTAGCGTCTCCTAGCCACTTAATATCGTAAATCTTCGTTGATCACTCCCTAATATATCCACTTAATTAATTTACACATCTTATTAATTAAATTCTCTATAAACTGCATCATTAATATAATTAATTATGGATTCTAATTTTCTCAAGACTAGTAATGCGAATTAAAGATTTAGCAACAAATACAGGCTGTGATCGAATGCTAACTACATCCAAGAGACATAAAGCACGTATATAAGTAGGCCAAACTGTCATAATGGATCACGTTTGTAAAATCGTAAATAGCACGGGCTAGCCAGTTTTCAGAATAGTCATTTAAAAATAGCTAGCGATTGTAATGCCATTGAAAAATAGCCATTATTTTGCTGCAATATGAAAAGTTCCAGTATAATATACTGGAGATCGGTGCACTTGTGTATGAACATTCAACATATTATGCTAGAACTCCAACACGCGGAAAGTTTCAACATAATATACTGAAAATTGGAGCACCTGTGTATGAACTTCCAGCATATTATGTTGGACCGGTATATTATACTGGAACTCGAGTATATTATGTTGGAAGTTCAATATATTATACTAGAACTCCAGTATAATATACTGGAGTATTTTTCGAATTTTGAACAGTGTTTTCGTTCATATTTATCTTTACATGAAAAGTGGCTAAGTTTCGATTACTTTTGAAACTGTGGCTATTTTTGAATGACCACTTGTAAATCTGACTATTTTTTAATTTCTCTCTGTACAATCTTCTGCCTAAATTAGATGGAAAATGACATTATATAACCGCTCTTATATATATATATATATATATATATATATATATTGTATTTTTAAACAATTTATATATTTTATATAAAATTATATAAATTTTATATATTTTTTTGACTATCGAATATAAATAATTTCTGACGTGAATTAAAAGTGGGGAAAAAAAACCCTTGGGTACACCTTTCTTCTACTGTTCTATAAATTTTCAACGCTGTCTTTATCCAACGCAAAAGTGTAATAACTTACGTATGATGTGAAGATTATTCAGAACACTTTAAAGGCAAATCTCACATGCATAATACGAAAAAGATATTAGACTACAGAAGGAAGCAACCCTCATATTTTACTAATGAATTTAAAGTCGTACGGTTCTAGGTCCAAGTAGACAATAGCAATATATTATTAGTGGATTAATGTGATGATTCAAGGGTTTATTTTATAAAATTAAACTCCGCTTCATGCTTAATAGCCATAAAAAACTAAAATTAAATACCTCTATTTGCGTGCGCAATTCGGGCGTGAAACCAGAAAGCTTTTATGTGAAAATATAAGAAATAGTAATTTTTAGATTTTAAATTTGATAAAAGTTGACTTTGGTCAATATTTTGAGTAAACGGACCCGGATCTGTGTTCCGACGATCCCGGAAGGTCCGCGGTGAAATATGGGACTCGGGCGTATGCCCGAAAATGAATTCCAAGGTCCCAAGCCTTAGAAATTAATTTTTGAAAGAAATTATTTTGCTGAAATGTTTGTGAATTAAAGAAAAGAAATAATGCTAAAAATCATTGGTATCGGGTCCGTATTTTGGTTCCGGAGCCCGATACAACTTGGTTATGATATTTAAAGGTTAACTGTGAAATTTGATGAAAAACGGAGTTCGTTTGACGTGATTCGGACATCTGGTTGAGAAATTATAAACTTAAGAGTTCTTGTTGAAAATGATGAGTTTTGGGGTTTAATTAATAGATTTACATGTTATTTTCATGATTTGATTGCACGAGCAAGTCCATATGATATTTTTAGACTTGCGTGCATGTTTTGTTTAGAGCCCCGAGGGCTCGGGTGAGTTTCAGATAGGACACAAAATGTTTTTAGACTTAAAACCTCTGCTGGTTATTGCTGTATCTGATGTGTAACTTTTTGGTCATTGCGTTCGCAACCCATTTAATGCGAACGCATAGTGTAAACACAGTGGGGGTCCCTTTTTGTATTGTGTGAACGCGGCCTCAAGGGTGCGATCGCGAAGTCTACCGTTGGCTAAGCTGTGCGAACACGGTTCATTAAATCAGGCCTGGGGGAGGGGAGGTCAACACCCTGTGCGATTGCACCCCTCCCCATGCGAACGCACTGCACAGTGCCCCCATACCCTGTGCGATCGCATCCCATTTAATGCGATCGCATAGCTCTCCTGTCCAGCTAATATAAATACTTTTAAAAATCGGGCAGAACCCTTTCTTCTCCAATTTTTCGAGGTTCCAGCCCTAAAAACGAGTTTTCTTCAACAATCTTCATCCCCAATTTATAGGTAATCAATTCCAAACCTTGTTCTTTAAATTCCTTACTATTTTGCATCACTTTTAAAGCAAAAACAAAGAATTTTCATGGTAAAAATCTAGGATTTGGGTAGAATTAGGGAGTTTTGAAAAAAATTGAATTTTTATATCAAATTAAGGTCGGATTTCAAAACTAATAGCATATTTGGGTTCATGGGTGAATGGGTAAACGTAATTTGGTATGAACCCCGAGTTTAGACCAAGCGGGTTCGGGGTCAGGTTTTGACTTTTTTTTTAGAAAACTTAGGAAAAATTATATTTTTCAATAAAGTTAGTTCTTTTAGCATTAGTTAGTGATATTAAGTTAATTGTGATTAGATTCGAGTCGAGCAATTTAGAGGTGAATTCAAAAGGAAAAGCGATAATTGAGCAATGAGTGGCCTGCGAAATTGAGGTAAGTGTTTGGTCTAACTTTGGCTTGAGGGAATAGGACTCCCCACTTGTGTGCTATGTGAAATGCCTGGGTGTGGTGCCCGGGTGTAGTGACGAGTATTTATGCACCACCCAAATTAATTGTTAAACATGATTCTCCTTCTCGTTCCCAACTTAATTGATTATTGTCCTAATTGTTATATGTTCATTATCGCTTCTATGACTATTTGGCCTTGTTGATCTGTTGTTAGATAATGTTGTGATTATTTANATGCAGTCTAATTGTTTCGTAATTGTTGTTGTAAGTGTGTTAAAAATGTTGGTTGTTCTCTTGAGTTTATCTTAGTATATAAAGACTGAGTTGGATTGACAACGTTACGGTGTTTACTTATATTCTGGTTGGTTTTATTGTGAAATGATATTGGTTAAAGCTTACGAGCTATATGATTTCTGTTTGAAATTGTGGAAATAAGAGTATTGTGAAAGGTTTGGCCTGAGTTGTGAAATTTTTTTATGAATAAATTGATATGATATGTCTGGTGGGAGCGGGTTGCACGCCGCAACAAGGAGCAATAAGGGAGGACATTTATATTTTTACTGATTTTCAAAGAAAATAAAGATTTGAAGAGCTAAATGTTTATTTTTACTGTTCTGTTTTCTTGAAGAATTCCAAAGATTTGAAACTTTCTATTTTATATTACTATTTTCATATTTTGACACTACTTTTATTCAAAGATAAAGTTTGAAAACTTGAAAATTATTGAGGATTGGTTATAGTTGAGGCCTGAAAGAGGCGGTTGTGTTACTTTATTATTGTTGTAGTATTTGAATTGATGTGTTTAGATTTCCTTCCTGTTTTACAATTATTGTCTCAGATATATTTTCTTGTTCGTGTAGAATTATTTTATTGTGTTATCGTATATATATTAATATCACAGGTTTATTGTTAAAGCCCCGCCTTAGCCTCGTCACTACTTCGCCGAGGTTAGGCTCGACACTTACTCAGTACATGGGGTCGGTTGTACTGATACTACACTCTGCACTCTTTTGTGCAGATCCAGGTACTAGCCAGCAATAGAGATTTTTAGAGTAGCCATCTATTTATTCGGAGACACGAGGTATATCTGCCGGCGTTTGCAAATCCTGAGAGTCTTCTCATATTTTTATAAAACTGTTTTAGTATATTCAGAACAGTTACACCATTTCTTTCGGCCATTATTTGTAGTATTCTTTAGTAGTTCGTGGATTGTGACACCAGACCCTGGGGTAGTCTTAGAGTTGTTTGCAAAATTAGTTCGTGGTCCGTTTTATTTAAATGATTATTATATTATTTTATTTTATTATTATTGGAAATTATTCTAATTAAGTTCCTTTGGAAGTTATTTATTTGTACTTAAGTAATAAATTAAGGAAATAAATTATTCGAGTTCTAACATTGGCTTGCCTAGCAAGTGTGGTGTTAAGCGCCATCACGATCCCTGAGGTTGAGAATTTGGGTCGTGACAACTAAACCGTTACATAATGGTGTTAGAGGCACTCTGAACGTAACCTTAGGCGATAATGGGGCAAACCTCAACATTCAGTTGATCTTAGGGATCTTTACGTAAATAGCCGATCATATTCGTCGTTTACTTTTCCTAACTATATACATAGTTTATACATTGATTATACATAATTATACACATATAATACATAAATTATGCATATATTATACCTCCACCGGCCATTTTTAGTTTAAGCGATTGGGTGTTTTGCTATTTGGGCTAATTCTTCTTGATCTTAGACAAATCTCACATATTATGATAAGACAGCTCTCAACAAGGACAGTGAATTCCTATATGGGGTGATGTATGTAACACTAGGCAAATATTCCACATCGGCAAAAGACGCGAGAGATACTGAACATATAAGAATGTAATTGTATGTGTTACTTTATTATTGTTGTAGTATTTGAATTGATATGTTTAGGTTTCCTTCCTGTTTTACAATTATTGTCTCAGATATAATTTCTTGTTCGTGTAGAATTATTTTATTGTGTTATCGTATATATATTAATATCACAGGTTTAT
>ML418757.1:0-40186 GCA_005239525.1 Nicotiana knightiana | reverse complement strand
GCTTAATACCCCAGATTTATATTTGCAACGCCCGTTTAGTCTTTATATAAGACATAGTTGAGCATCATCAGTGATAAATAATGTTAGTTGTATCCTCTAGGATTTAACAAGCTCTTCCAGTTATTAAACTGGGAATAAAACTAGCAGAAAATTCTACAAAGAAACTCAGCGTATAGGAGGAAGAAGAAGATTTAGAAGGTTGTGTTAGAAAGTGTATCTTTAGCTCTCCAAAGACCATATTTATATAAGTGTTACTCCAACGGCTAGTTAACGACTAGATAACGGCTAAATAACAGCTAATTCGACTCTATTAAATATAAATAATTTATTAAATAATAAATAAATAAAAATATAATATTTCATATATATATATTTTTTTCCAAATCAAAATATTAAATATTCCCTTTTGAGATACAATTAATTTTTCCAACAAAGGTCGTTGACAAGAGGCACAAATTCGTGTGTCTTGTTAAAGCCAAGCATTCTTGGTGGGCTTATCTCCATTGTCTCCACGGTAACACTTTTTTTTCAGCTGCTCTTGGTTGGAGAAAGAATGTATGTACTAATTAGAACCAAGTGAAAATTTTAGTCTTATAAAGTAAGGGTGTATAAAGAAAATCGATAAATCGAACTAAATCGATAATTCAAGTCAAACTAGAAAAAACCTCGATGTAATTTGGTTTGCTATTGGAAAATAAAACCCGACCATAATTGATTTGGTTTGGTTTTAACTAAAAAAAGTCAAACCAAAACCAAACCAATACATTTATATAATTTTAAAAAATATTTTATACATATAAATCTTTATTTTTATGTAATTTATAAATATTTCTTAAACTTTTTCACAGTTTTATCTTTTAACGTATTATTTCAAGTTTAAACTTAACATTCTTGACTGGTAAATAAATTTTATAGCCCATAAGTGTAGTAACTCAAATAAATTTCAAATCAATACTAATGTTAACAAAAATAAAATCAATTCAATACTAGGAATGACTATAGTGTTGGATAATTATTTTAGTTTTACATTGCTTTATAATGAAAATGCATAACTTAGTTTATCTTTTTCTTTAGTGCTTAGTTATGTAATTAAATTAGTACTTATTAGCTATACTTATTTTAGCATGACCTATAAAGTATTTTTAGATTACGTTAATTTTTATTATGGCTTATTAATTAGCAATATCTGTTTTATGTAATTTTATTTTATCTTTGTAATTGAATATTTTAGCATAATGTTATGACTTATCTCATATTATTGTGTTAATTTCTGGAAAACACATTATATATTTGTATTTATTAGGACTTAAGAAATATTTGGAGCACAAGTTACACATTTTATGCTGTGAAGACTTTACCAGAAAAAAACTTAAAAACCCGAAAAAATTGAGTTTGAGAAACCCGACTTTGTTGGTTTAGTTGGTTTATAAATTTAAAAACCCGACACCATTGGTTTGATTTGATAATTGAAAAATACGAATCAACCCGACCTATGTACACCCCTAATATAAAGCACACCCTCCTTTCAATTTTTCCGTTTTATGTCATGGTATTTTTAATTGAGAACGGATTTTCAACAAAAAGAAATTAAAATTTATGGTGTAAAATAATTCTTAAATATTTTTGTGATAATAAATCAATCACATTACGAGTAAATACAAAATTTAAAATTAAATCGTTTCCAAATATTAAAAACTGATATTTTTCTTAACAATTAGGAAGACATGTGCTATATAAAATGAGACGGGGACGCGGGGAGGGGGGTTATAGTTTTGGGATGACTTGAACAACAACAATAGCAACCCCATAAAGTGAGTTATATAAATCTTATGAAGATAGAAAAGATATTTTTTATAGAACCTCGGCTCAAGGAAAAAATAAGTTAATTATGTACCAAATATAGTTATTTTATACGACTAACTAAAAGCGACTCCATGTACGAATATGATGGAGCTAGGTCCTCGAATTTCAAACGAATGAAGGTCAAGAAATTTGCCGAAAGTCATTTCTAGGGATGTGGAACATCTAACTTAGATTTTATGTATTTGTTTTTTCGAAGTTCATGTCCACCATATGCATGAAAGCTCACAAACAGCTTCCTGTAAAGTAGTAACACTTTCATTTGTGCGCCAAGACCTGAATTTCACCGATTTAAATACTGATCAACAGACCAGAATCAGATCCATTTTTCAAATCATTGAGTGCAGAGAATTACTGCATCTTTTACTAATATCATAGTATGCTAAAGTAACTACTAATTGGATATTTTCAAAGTTATATTCAGCCAGGGGCGGGCATAATATGCTAAAATAACTTACTATGTTAGATATCTTCAAAGTTATAGTCAGCCAGGGGCGGAGTAGAAGCTGAAGTATGGTTCAGCCGAACCAAGTAACGTTTATTCAAATTTTATATTTGTATTAAAAAATTCACTAAATATGTACAGAATGAAATTCAGAACCCAGTTTCTAATACCTTATGTCTTTATCCTAGAAAAAGTACAAGAGGGTGGGGGAGGGAGGAGGGGGATGAATTGTAGCCTTTTTAAATTTCTGGTCGGTTACTTCTCAGACCTAGTCGACTAATACGGAGACAACCTGCACAATACTATTAGTACTTCAATTCAATCAAATACTTATCTCAATATATAGTAATTGCTTATAATAAATATGAAAGCAGTAGTGTAAATGACACCAAGAATTTTATACTGGTTCAGAACCAATCTGGTATCATACTCCAGCCCCTTTGAGTTGCAAGAGTCTTTAGCTCTTTGTAATATGAGTTGAGTACAACTTGTGTGATTATGAACGTTCACCACCAACATTTACAAGGTTGGTTTTCACTCGCCCACCAACAACGAACAAAGGTTGGTTTTAACACGCTCACCAACAACGCAAATGTCACGCCCCGAACTATGGCCCGGGCGTAACACGACATTCGGTGCCTGATTACATGTGGCCGAGCGAACCAACTGCTGACTATTCTATGAAGCCTCTAATAAAGTACTGAAAACACCGACTGTCCGTAAATTTCTAAAGTGTTATAAAGTAATGATAATGCCCTGAAAGAACTGGGGCTCACCAAATAGCTGGTACGAGAATCCTAATGCTCTGACCTGTAAATCATTACATGCATCGTGAGATTCACGCCCCGGGCAAAAGGACGTCAGTACATTTGAATTGCACTGGTATGTAAAGCAACTGAAAGAAAGAGCTGTAAATGCTGAAACTGAAACTGAGCTGATAATAGAGAACTGATAACTGATAACTGAAATGATAACTGCTGAAACTGAAACTGCATTAATAAATGATAACTGATAACTAAAATGATAGCTAATCTCTGAAATGATAACTGATAAATGAACAAAGGAAGTAAGGATATGAATACTCCCTCTTCTGAATGATGAACAACCTGTTTATATTAATAAACTACAGCCTCGGGCCCAATATATATGTGCACAAGTTACAGCCTCAGGCCCAAGTATACATATACATAATTACGGCCTCGGGCCCAAAAATGCATAAAGCATAAAATACGACCTCAGGCTCAAACATGCATAAAGCATAAACTACAACCTCAGGCCCAAGTATCCATAAAGCATATAAACTACGGTCTCAGGCCCAATACATGTGTTCAACATTCAGGAATTTAAATTCAGGAACTACTGTCAAACCCATGAACTTATATCTCATGAACTTAGAGACTATAATCATTAGTCCAATGCTATAAACAATTAGAGGATGAAGATATTACCTTTTGACCTTCAATCCTCTTGAATTCGAATTCTAAGGTTTCGTCTCTCAAAACTGATGTCCTGATTGAATATCTAATAATTTGAAGGGTTTACCCATGTTAATAAGGTGTTTGAGAATTGAAATAAACTTAGGATTACCATTAGAACTTACCTTGGATGGTGGAGGGACCTTTGAGGAGTTAGGTATTTGAGAGCTTCCTTTTCAAGAGTAAGTTTCTGTGTTTTGAGGTGTGAGGGGACAAGTAGGGCTTTAAAAATTATCCCCCGGGTGCGCTCCCGCGCACCTGGACGCGCAGTAGGGCAGTAGCATTGCCAAAAGTGCGTGGCCGCGCATGGGACCATTTGGGCACGCACTTTGGCGCGCATACTGCGCATTGTCCAGTAAAGTGCACATAACTTTTTACTCAGAAATCCATTCGGGATTCATAATATATTGCTAGAAAGTTATTTCAAGATCTACAACTTTCATGTTTTGTGTTTTTCCAAATTCCTTAACAATATTCAAGGAAAATTGATGGAAGAAAGACCTTCCATAAACATAGTCGATTTTATCGGATCTTATGCTCCTCACTCTCCGTCTTGATTTCAAAATAACTATTTCAATCCAGACTCATCTCCATAGGACTTCACATGTATAAAATATCAAATTAATACCTATTTAACATATTCACACCTAGTCCGAATATACGGGGTGTTACAACAAAAGGTTGGTATTTACTCGCTCACCAACAACGACTCTTTAGTTTTCACTCGCTCACCAAAAAAATGAATAATGACACAACCTCTAAGGACACACTGCCTCTCCAATATTTTTCTGTCTCTCTTCACTCTTTTATGTACACAATAAATCTACTAAAAGTGAATTACAATGTTTGTTAAGAGTAAAATAAAGAATATGTAGTTAGGTAGACAATTGTATAGAAGAATGCGCGCTCAAGAATATCTTCAATTCTTCTTTAAATAATTGTTCTTTTTGCTTCCAATGGTTCTGACTGTTGATCCATATTTGCTGTCAATCTGCCTTGATTTGGTTCCCTGATTTCTTGCATAACTGGCGTGCATGGTTCTTCTCTTGTTGCTGTATTCATTTCTCATTCTTGTGTATGATCCAAGGGATTTAGATTGCCTTCACAATTGTTGCTATCCATAGAGATAGTTTGCCTAATTGTGGAAATAATGTACTAATTTGTACTATTTATTTATCATAGGATTTTGTCTTGATCTATCATTCTTGAATCTGGTGTATTCATGGGCAGGAGCTTATTGATCTCCATGGTTTATTATCTACAATATATTTTCCTTGTACAAATCCTTGATTTCTGCCATCCAATTGTATATCACAGACATATTCTTTCTTGAGCTTCCTTTATTTCTTCTCCATTTCGAGCACCAAAGATATATTCTTCAACATCCCATATACTCATAACTCTTGTTTCCTTCTTTGACTATAGAAAGAAGTACCTTTCCATTCACAATGTACTATCACTGTCTTTTTTTTTAAATTATTTTTCTTCCTTAACTAGTACATCTTACTAAGTGTAGTACCAATTTTCCTCTCACAATATAGTAGATCTTCAATATAGAAAATATTTCCTTTTGAACAGATCTCAAAATATCTTTGAACTCCTATTATATAGAAGTATTGCTTTCTTGATCTCAAAAAATAATCTCTTTCCATGATATAGATTGTACTACATTCATAATATATTTTCTTTCAGTAGAAAATATATTCTTCATATTATATTGAAAATATTTCTTTCTTGATCTTGGAAAATAATATCTTTCCATAATATAGATTGTACTATATCCATATTATATTTTCTTTCTATAGAGAATATATTCTTCCTTGGCCTTGTAGTATATTTTCCATGTAGTATCTTCCCTCCACAAAATAATAGATCTTCTCCAGAATTCTAACAACCTTCCGTTCAAGATATTTAAGAACTTTCTGTCACGACTCAAAATCCCTAAGGTCGTGATGGCGCCGGACACAAGGTCAGACAAGCCAAACCATTAATTAATTGAAATAACTTTTCAGTTTTAATATTTTCGAAATCGTTACCTTTTCTTGCATTTCATAATCAAATAAATAAACTTTAGTAAACTTAAATACGACAGCACATCAATTCAATTTAATGAAATAAATCCCAACACATCCCCAGAACCCGGTGTCACAAGTACATGAGCAATTTCTAAGAAGTTATACAATCACTTCAAGCCTGTCCAAAATACAACTGGACAAGAAAATGTAAAATGAATAAATACAGTATTGAAGGTTACTCTGCCAGTTGCGGATCGCCTCCGGATGGTGCAGCTCGCCTAAGTCTCCGCATCCTCCACATTTCTATGAAAGTACCTGTGCAATAAAATGCACAGCAAGTGCAACATGAATACAAAAATAACGTGTACTTAGTAAGTCGCCCGCCTAACCTCAGAGAAGTAGTGACCAGAGGTCAATTTAGACACTTACTAGGGTCAAACAGTAATAATGTGAAACAGAATATACGGAATGCAGTAGACATGTGAGACAGTAAGCAGCAAATATCTATCAAATACAGAAAACCAGGTAAGTGTTGAAAATAAGCAACAATGTACACTTTCCTTTTAACCCCAAATATCTGTCAAGTCAACATCAATGAAAAACAGTACCCAATAGCACCAAGCGCACATGAGGGTAGGACAACCGACCAGAGTCATAAGGAAATATCTAGACACTGACTCATATATATAATTAACATAAAGCTCCCCTCGATCGCGAATCATACCTGCGACTCGAGTGCTGACCCGTATATATATAATTAACATAAAGATCCCCTCGATCGCGAATCATGCCTGCGACTCGAGTGCTGACTCATATATATAATTAACATAAAGCTCCCCTCGATCGCGAATCATACCTGCGACTCGAGTGCTGACTCATATATATAATTAACATAAAGCTCCCCTCGGTCGCGAATCATAACTGCGACTCGAGCACTCATATATATAATTAACATAAAGCTCCCCTCGATCGCGAATCATACCTGCGACTCGAGTGCTGACTCATATATATAATTAACATAAAGCTCCCCTCGATCGCGAATCATACCTGCGACTCGAGTGCTGACACATTTCCACACATTTAGATCCACTTTTTATTTAGAAAAATAGTTTTCTCAGGGAAATACTAAAATCCGTATTAGAAGAAGCATGAAACATAGGTTTCGAAATCATTTGTTTTTGAAACTCATTTGTCAAATTTAATGGTATTACTCGATACAACCTAATCCAGGTGCACATATATTTACAACGGAAACAAATTCTCTTTAGAAGGATAAAAATATGAACTCCAACTTTCTTTTAAACATTTAATTACGTTTTCGGTCATATTAGTAGTTCAATGATACAGGCAGGGTTACAGGTACACACATAAAGCATGCTAGTGGTCCTAGGCTACCTGGACATGGCATAATAGTAGCTACTTCACCTCATGTGTATGTAGCCCCCGAAGATAATAACATGTATTTAATTAATTCACCTAGGGGGACGATTCCCCCTCACAAATTTAGAAAGGAGACTTACCTCGCTCTGAAATTCCAACACCGGCTTCCAATCCCTTCCGATGACCCCAACGGACGCACAACGCTCCGAAACTACCACATAAATGAAAAAGCAATGAAAATTCATCCTAATACTCACAATAAATTCAAATTATATACTTTCCCAACCCCGCTCGGAGAAATGACCAAAATGCCCTCGGGCCCACGTGCCCGAAAATCCAAAATTCTCGAAGATACATTCTACCCACAACCTTACTAACTGAAATATATAATTTTTTACAATATTCATGCTCAATTCGTGGTTAAAAATCCAAATTTTCCTTCTTCAAAGTTTCCCAATTTTCCTACCAATTTCATGCTAAAAAATCCATGCAATATCTTGTATTTGACCTTTGAAACAAGTAGAACAACTTACCTCTTGATGCTTGGTGAAATCCCCCTTGAAAAGCTCTCCAAAAATCGTCTCAACCAAAAGGAAAATGAGAGAGAAATGGCTCAACCCGATTTTTAAAACATTATGCCCAGGCATTTTTCGCACCTGCGGTCCTTCCTCCGCACCTGCGATCTCGCAGGTGCGACCAAACCACCCACACCTACGGTTTCCCCCAACTCCAGCCAAGTCGCACCTGCGCCCCCATTGCCCGCACCTGTGGCTTCGCAGGTGCGGAAAATCCATCGCACCTACGGTTCCCAGCCAAGCCAAGCCACACTCGCACCTGCGGCGCCCAAGCCGCATATGCGGCTCCGCACCTGCGGTCAAAGCCTCGCAAGTGCGGTTGCACCAGATGACATCAGTTCACCCCTTCTTCCAACTTCAACTTTGATCCATTAACCACCCGGAATCCACCCGAGGCCCCCGATACCCCGTCCAATTATACCAACCTGTCCCAAAATATAACACAGACTTGCTCGAGCCCTCAAATCACATCAAACAACGCCGGAAACACGAATCGCACTTAAATCCAATTCTTTAAGAACTTAGAATTTCAAACTTCTACATCCGATGCCGAAACCTATCAAATCACACCCGATTGACCTCAAATTTTGTGCACAAGTCATATTCAACATTACGGACCTGCTCCAACTTCTGGAATCACATTCCGACCTCGATATCAAAACTTCTACTTCCGGCCAGATTTCTCAAAAACCTTCAAATTTCTATCTTTAGCCAAATGACTTCAAAATGACCTCCGGACATCCGAATTCACTTCCGATCGCGCTCCCAACTCCAGAATCACCATACAGAGCTCTTCCCAGACTCGGAATCCCAAACGGACATCAACCTCACTGATATGAACTCCAACCCCAAATTCATGAAATCCTTCTAAAATGCTAACTTCCATAATATACGCCGAAAAGCTCCCGGTTGTCCAAAACCCGATCCGGACATACACCCAAGTTCGAAATCATCATACGAACCTGCTGGAACCTCAAATCTTGATTCGGAGATCATTTACTCAAAATTCCAATCTTAGTTGATTTCACCAACTCAAGGCTTCTGAAAAGAGAATTTTCTTTCCAAATCAATTCTAAACTTCCTGAAATAAAATTCTGACCACACCCACAAGTCATAATACCTGAAATGAAGCTGCTCACGACTTCAAATCGCTGAATGACGCGCTAGATCACAAAATGACTGGTCGGGTTGTTACACTTTCCTTTCATAATTTTCGTAGAGTCCTCTTCTGATATTGTAGTAAATCATTCAATATTTAAAATATGACTTTAAAATATTATTCCTTCCATGACGCTTGAAGATTAAATCTCTGCGAATAATCTTCCTAGATAAATTCATCACATGATATTCTCTTTCATATATTTGTTTGGATATGTTGGGGTTTTAAGCTTATTTTAGCTTAAAAGGGGGTGAATGAGATATGGAGGGAAAATAAAATATTTGAGTTTCCCTCCTTGTCAAAGGCACATTGTCTCATATTGGAAGAGGAAAAGAATTTTGATGGGTATATATATAATTGCTCTTATTCTAGCTCTTAAAGAGTTAAGAAGAAGGCAAGCCTCGCGCCGTCGTTGTTGTCGCTCGCTCGGCTCGACTCGGCTTCGGCTTCGGATTCAGTCAAATGATCGATTGATTGATTAATTTTTTGGACCAAATTTATTTGTTAATAGTAAATATTAACATAATATTATTAAATATTCATTTTTTTTGTAAACGAAAAATCCAAATTATCCGTTTCGTCAACGTACGTTTTTCATTTTTTTTTGTAACGGAAAATTAAGTTTCCTCCCCGTCCATTTTCCATTTTTGTAACGGAAAATTAAGGTTTTGAATTCTTGTTTTATTGTTGCGTAAATAGCCATTTACGTTATGGTCGTTTTATGTAAACGATCATGGACCTTCTGAAGAGTTGCACCTCTTCAATTTGAAATCAACATATTGGCTATTAATAGCAGTTCATTCTCTCAAATATTCCATATGAAATTCTGAATTCTCCTCATTTCTTCTGCATTGTTTTAACTATAAAGAAAGCAACAATAAGTGTGATTTGCTACCGATTATTGTGTTCGCCGAAACACTGGGGTTTGAAGTACCGCTACACCATTGTGTAATTCGTTCTATCATGGGAGGAAATAATTCACAATCTTGGGTACTAGGAGGGGATTAAGTTCCTTAAGAAACACTGTGAATTTAGTGGGCTCAGATTAAATTCTGTTTCTTTTAACATTTCTGTTTATACGTTATTTTTCGTCTCTAGAATTATTTTACAAATACAGTATACTAACAAGCTTAAGAAACTTAATTGTTTTCTGTATTTGTGTTATACTCACTGTTCTGGAGACTAAAACCTTTGTGGTTTTCTACTCCCGCTTTGGATATTAAAAGCATTCGTGGCAATTTTCTACTCCATTGAAGATTAAAATCTACGTGATTTTCTATTCTAGTTTATTAAATGTTTGTTTGTGTCATTCTTTTACAAAAATGACAAATGACAATAAAAAACCAGACTGTTCCGATGGTGACTGCCAATGCATCGACAAACCGAACAACACTGGCATTGGCACCGGCCGAAAAACTCGAAAAAAATTTCGAGATTGATTTCAAGCGGTGGCAGCAGAAGATGTTCTTCTACTTGACGACTTTAAGTCTATAGAAGTTCATTAAGGGAGATGTTCCTGTTCTGCCCGACGAAACTCCAGAAAATGAACGCTTTCTCGTGACTGAGGCGTGGAAGCATTCTGATTTTCTATGCAAGAATTACATTCTTAGCGGACTGGAGGACGATCTGTATAACGTCTATAGTAATGTGGAGACGTCAAAAGACTATGGATAGAGCTTGAAAGGAAATACAAAACTGAAGATGTCGGGTTGAAGAAATTCGTTGACGCTAAATTTTTGGATTACAAAATGGTGGATAGCAAGTCTGTTATTACCCAAGTCCAGGAATTCCAAGTGATTATTCACGATCTCCTTGCTAAAGTCATAATCAAATTAATACTGATGTTGAAAGTATTAATTATATCATTTTTACTAACAGAATTTTCATTGAAGGTCTTTTCATCAATGAAGCATTTCAAGTTGTAGCGATGATTGAGAAGTTGCCTCCTTTGTGAAAGGACTTCAAAAACTACTTGAAACACAAAAGCAAGGAGATGTCGCTTGAAGATCTCGTTGTTCGGTTGAGAATTGAAGAGGACAACAAGGCTGCTGAAAAGAAAGGTTGTGGAAACTCAACAATAATGGGAGAAAACATTGTTGAGGATGCTCCTCAAAATAATAAAAAGAGGAAGAAGGCTTCTGGACCGAAAAGCAACCCAAGCAAGAAGCGGTTCAACGAAAATTGCTATAATTGTGGAAATTCTTGACACAGATCTGCAGATTGTCGTGCTCCAAAGAAAGACAAGAAGAAGGGTCAAGCAAACATGGTTGAAAAGCACGAAGATGTTGATGACTTGTGTGCTATGATTTCTGAATGCAACCTAGTGGGAAATCCTAAGGAGTGATGGATTGATTCTGGAGCCACTCACTATGTTTGTTCTGTTAGAGAAGTGTTTGCTACATATGCTCCCGTTGGACCCGAAGGGACGCTTTCTATGGAAAATTCTGCGACGGCCAAAATTAAAGGATGTGGAAAGATATTTCTAGAAATGATTTATGGCAATGTAGTGACCCTAAACAACGTCCTTCATGTTACTGAGATTAGGAAGAACTTAGTCTCTGCTGGACTTCTCGTTAAGAACGGGTTTAAGTGTGTTTTTGTATCTGATAAGGTTGTAATAAGTAAAAATGAGATGTTTGTAGGAAAAGGTTACCTCACTGAGGGTCTTTTCAAACTGAATGTAATAGTCGTTGAGAATAATAAAGTTTGAGCTTCTTCTTACTTGCTTGAGTCAAATGATTCATGGCATATACGTTTGGGTCATGTCAATTATAAAACCTTGCGAAAAATGATTAATTTAGAAGTATTGCCTAAGTTTGAATGCGACAAATCAAAATGTCAAATATGTGTGGAATCTAAGTATGTTAAACATCCTTATAAGTCAGTTGAAAGGAACTCAAATCCTTTAGACTTAATTCACACAGATATTTGCGACATAAAGTCAATACCATCTCGCGGTGGAAAGAAGTATTTCATAACTTTTATTAACGACAATACTCGATATTGCTATGTTTACTTACTTAATAGTAAAGATGAAGCAATAGATGCATTCAAGCAATACAAAAATGAAGTTGAAACGCAACTTAACAAGAAAATCTAAATGATAAGAAGTGATAGGGGTGGTGAATACGAAACTCCTTTTGAAGAAATATGTTTAGAATATGGAATTTGTCATCAAACAACAACCCCTTACACGCCCCAATCCAATGTGATTGCGGAAAGAAAGAATCGGTCATTAAAAGAGATGATGAACACATTGTTGATAAGTTCTGGTTTGCCACAGAACTTGTGGGGGGAAGCCATTCTTACAACTAACTGTATACTAAATCGAGTACCCCATAGCAAAACGCAATCCATTCCATATGAAAAATGGAAAGGAAGGAAGCCCAACTTAAATTATTTTAAAGTGTGGGGGTGTTTGGCAAAAGTAAAAGTTTCTAAACCCAAAAGTGTAAAAATAGGACCGAAAACCATTGATTGTGTTTTCATAGGATATGCGACCAATAGTAAAGCATATCGATTTCTGGTTCATAAATAAGAAAATCCTGACATTCATAATAATACAGTTATATAATCAGATAATGCTGAGTTCTTTGAAAATATATATCCATATAAAAAGGAATGTGAGTCGATTAGTGAAGGATCTAAACGACCTCGGGAAGAAACAAAATAGAGTCAGGAGGATCCAAGACGTAGTAAGCGTCAAAGAACGTCTACTTCATTTGGACCAGATTTTGTGACTTTCTTATTGGAAAATGAGCCTCGAACATTTAAAGAAAATATTCTTCTTCGGAATCATTATTTTGGAAAGAGGCAGTCAATAGTGAAATAAAATCCATATTGAACGACCATACATGGGAATTGGTTGATCTTCCTCCTGGAAATAAACCGTTGGGTTCTAAATGGATTTTTAAGAGGAAAATAAAAGATGATGGCACTATTAATAAATATAAGGCAAGACTTGTGGTCAAAAGGTATAGACAACGAGAAGGTCTTGACTATTTTGATACATACTCTCCAGTTACAAAAATTACATTCATACGAACGTTAGTAGCATTAGCTGCAGTTTATGGTCTTGAAATTCATCAAATGGACGTAAAGACGACCTTCTTAAATGGAGATTTGGAGGAAGAAATCTACATGGAACAACCTGAAGGGTTTGTGGTTCCAAGTAAAGAAAAGAAGGTATATAGACTTTTTAAGTCCCTTACGGACTAAAACAAGCACCCAAACAATGGCATGCGAAATTTGACCAAACAATGTTGTCAAATGATTTTAAGTAAAATGAATGTGATAAATGTGTGTACATTAAAAATGTTCCAAATCACATAGTCATTGTTTGCTTATATGTAGATGATATGTTGATAATGAGTAATGACATTGCCAACATAAATGCGACTAAGCGTATGCTAACTAGAAAGTTTGATATGAAGGACTTGGGAGTTGATGATTAATTCTGGGGATTAAGATCCATAAGACTCCTCAAGGTCTGGCATTGTCACAATATCATTATAATAAGACAATACTTGGAAAGTTCAAGCACTTAGATTATAAAGTTGCAAAGACTCCAATTGACGTGAATCTTGCACTAGCAAAGAACAAAGGCCAAAGCATATCACAATTGGATTATAATCGTGTATTGGGATACTTAATGTATATCATGAATTGTAAACGACAAGATATAGCTTGTGCTATAAGTAAATTGATTCCATACACGAGCAATCCAGGTCAATCTCATTGGATGGCAATGAAACGAGTTTTGGTATATTTAGAACATACCCAGCACTTTGCTTTGCACTACAGTAAATATCCTGCGGTGATTGAGGGATACTGTGATACAAATTGGATCACCGGTTCAACTGAATCTAAGT
Source organism: Nicotiana knightiana (assembly GCA_005239525.1). Taxonomy (NCBI): domain Eukaryota; kingdom Viridiplantae; phylum Streptophyta; class Magnoliopsida; order Solanales; family Solanaceae; genus Nicotiana; species Nicotiana knightiana. The sequence continues at coordinate 26,406 of ML418757.1, read as the reverse complement.
TCACAAGTGGATATGTATTCACTATTGGTGGAGGAGCGGAATCTTGAAAGTCGTCCAAACAAACTTGTATTGCTCGCTCTAAAATGGAGGCTGAGTTCGTAGCCTTAGATAAAGCTGGTGAAGAAGCTGAATGGCTCCAAAATTTCTTGGAAGATATTCCATTTTGGCCCAAACCTTTGGCACCAATATTCATACATTGCTATAGTCAAGCGGTAATTGGAAGGGTTGGGAGTGTCATGTATAACGGTAGATCTCGTCATATATGACGAAGACATAAAACCGTTAGGCAATTACTCTCTAGAGGAATTATCATGATTGACTACGTAAATTCAAGTGATAATGTGTCGGATCCACTTACAAAAGGCCTAACTAGAGACGTAGTTGAGAAATCATCGAGGGGAATGGGACTATGGCCAAGAAAAAGTCATTGTGGCGATAACTCTACCTAGAAGACTGGAGATCTCAAGATCTAGGTTCAAGGAGATCAAACAAAGTCACTAATGACGGTTCAACATTGTCAACTTAAATTTTGGTCTCGCGTGATGAGACAATGTTCAGTACCAAGGATAAAGCATTAAGGCTTTTTAACGATTTCTAAATTTGATACGGGGTATATTAAATAGTGTATCTATGGGATGACACGTTAAGGAGAATTTTATAAGACCAGTTCTCTACGCACTTATGAAACCAGGCGGTGTTCATGGCTGAAACGAACATAATAATGAGAACCAAAGACGGTTAAGGGTTGATTGTGTGACTTATGATTGTCTAGGTATACACCAAAGTTTGACGATTCAAAGATATCAAACAGATTATCCGAGTATATCCTACATAAGTTCACTACGGAAAGTTCAAAGGGAAACCTATTTATCCAGATGCGATTAATCCTTGCTTGCGAATCACACCATTTTTCATGCATAGTTCCATGATATATCCAATTCCCATTCATGTGGGGGATTGTTGGGGTTTTAAGCTTATTTTAGCTTAAAAGAGGGTGAACGGGAAATGGAGGAAAAATGAAATATTTGAGTTTTCCTCCTTGACAAAGGGACAATGTCCCATATTGGAAGAGGAAAAGATTTTTGATGGGTATATATAAAATTGCTTTTCTTCTAGATCTTAAAGAGTTAAGAAGAAGTCAAGCCTCACGCCGTCGTCGTTGTCACTCGCTCGGCTCGGCTCGACTTCGGCTTCGGCTTAGGCTTCGAATTCAGATAATCCTCGCGCCGTTGTCGTCTCTCGCTCGCTCGGCTCAGCTCGACTTTGGATTTGGATTTGGATTTGGTCAAATGATCGATTGATTGATTAACTTTTTGGACCAAATTTATTTGTTAATAGTAAATATTAACAACAACAACAACAATAAAAAACCCAGTATGTTCCCACCAATTTGGGGTTTGGGGAGGGTAGTCTGTACACAGATCTTACCCCTACCTAACAGGTAGAGAGGCTGTTTCCAATAGACCCTCGACTCGGGAACGGTAATAAGAAGAAGTGGAAAGCAATAAAGGAAGAAAGAGGGAAGAAAAAAGAAAAAAAAGAGATATAAAGGATAAGTAATACCAAATAATAGCAACAAGGAATACAATACCTGAGGTGAAGAAAACCACATAACGTAATAAAAATCTAAGAATATGGAGGGACATGCGTGCTACTAAGACTATCAGTGAGCAACTAAAAACTACCCACTAACCTTCTACCTTAATCCTCGACCTCCACACCCTCCTATCAAAGGTCATGTCCTCAGTAAGCTAAAGAAGTGCCATGTCCTACCTAATCACCTCTCCCTAGTACTTCTTAGGCCTACATCGACCTCTTCTCAAACTCTCCATGGCCAACCTCTCACACCTCCTAACAGAAGCATCAATGATTCTTCTCTTAACATGTCCGAACTATCTCAGCCTCGACTCCCGCATCTTGTCCTCCACGGAGGCTACTCCCACTTTGTCTAGGATAACTTCATTCTCAATCTTATCTCTTCTAGTACACCCACACATCCATCTCAACATCCTCATCTCTACTACTTTCATCTTCTGCATTTGGGAGTTCTTGAATGGACAACACTCAGCCCCATACAACATAGCTGGTCGAACCACTACTCTATAAAACTTACCCTTAAGTCTTGGGGGCACGTTCTTATCACATAAAACACCGGAAGCGAGCCTCCACTTCATCCATCCCGCTCCGATGTGATGTGCGACATCTTCGTCAATCTCCCTGTTACCTTGGATAATAGACCCGAGATAATTAAAACTCGCTCTCTTGGGGATAACTTAAGCATCAAGCTTTACCTCTACGTCAGCTTCATGGGTCTCGTCACATAATTTGCACTCCAAGTATTCTATTTTGGTTCTACTCAATTCGAAACCTTTAGACTCCAAGGCCTGTCTCCAAACCTCAAACCTCACGTTAAGTCTGATTCGCATCTCGTCAATCAACACTATATCATCGACAAATAGCATGCACCAAGGCACCTCCCATTGGATGTGTCACGACAATACATCCATCACTAAGGCAAATAAAAATGGGCTAAGAGCCGATCCATGGTGCAACCCCATCACCACAGGGAAATTCTTCGAGTCACCACCCACAGTCCTCACCCGAGTCTTAGAATCATCATACATATCCTTAATCACCCTAATGTACGCTACCGGAACGCCACTAGCCTCCAAACACCTCCACAGGACCTCCCTCGAGACTTTATCGTACGCTTTCTCAAGGTCAATAAACACCATATGCAAGTCCTTCTTCCTCTCCCTGTACTGTTAATAGTAAATGTTAAACGTAATATTATTAAATATACATTTTTTTGTAAACGGAACATTAATATTAAATCCAAATCATCTGTTTCCTCAACGTCCGTTTTCTATTTTTTGTAACGGAAAATTACGTTTCCTTCCCGTCCATTTTCCGTTTTTGTAACGAAAAATTAAGGTTTTGAATTCCCATTTTATTGTTGAGTAAATATCCATTTACGTTATGGCCGTTTTATGGAAACGATCATTATAGCCCTTCTGAAGAGTTGCACCTCTTCAATTTGAACTCAACGCATTGGCTATAAATAGCAGTTCATTCTCTCAGATTTTCCATACGAAATTCTGAATTCTCCTCATTTCTTCTGCATTGTTTTAGCTACAAAGAAAGAAATAGTAAGTGTGATTTGCTACTGATCATTGTGTTCGCTGAAACACTAGGTTTGAAGTACTGCTATACCAGTGTGTAATTCGTTCTATCCTGGGAGAAAATAATCCACAACCTTGGGTACTAGGAGGGGATTAAGTTCCTTAAGGAAACACTGAATCAGTGGGATCAGATTAAATTTTGTTTCTTTTAACATTTCTGTTTATATGTTATTTTTCGCCTCTAGAATTATTTTACAAGTACAATATACTAACAAGATCTTTATCAGCATCTTCTTTCTTGAATAAACCCGTGTAAGAATAAGATTACCACAAGTAAATGTTATTTGAATAATTATTATGATGGTTTGTTATCATCAAAATTAATACGTGAAACCTTGAAGCTAACAGAATTTAGGACCCATGAAGTTCAAATCCTGGTTCCGCCTCTATATTCAGCTCATATGATAATTCAATGACAGTTAGTATGATCATACTCGGTACTCACATAATCATCCAGCTAGCTAAAATAAGACTACTTTTAGGTCTTTTCTAGGCCTAACAAGGAATTAATAAATGACGTTGCCATCGTCGAGGGTTATAGTGTCATGAATAAGAGCCCTTCATGCTTAATAGAGGTCTTCGATTCGAATCTTGTAAAGGGAAAAAATATGGTAAGAAGCGCTTACCCTTAAATGATTCTTACGCACGACACTAATCCAAAGTAGTCGAGTCACAACGCAGGTAATAAACATCGGGTAGAAAATTCAAAAAACAAAAAATGATGTTGGCTACTTCTTTATTTAAGGTTCACAGCTTCGTGCCCATCCAACCTTGTTTGCCTGTTTAATTATGGCACATTTATATAACATAAATGAGTGAATAAAAGAAGCCATTTTCTCTATAGAAATATCTCTCCTCCACACTGTGTTAATTAATATTCCTTTAAAAAGATCATTTATATGACACTTGGAACTTTGATTTTTGACAAGAAATTGGAAAATCTCACATATAACCAAATACTCTGTTATATCTCAATAATTAGGAGGAGAAAATCACAAGATTCAGAGAGTATAAATACCTTTTTGATACTTGTATTTTGTCTAACATGTAATTTTAAGTTAATGGTCAGTAGTTGTATATGATACGAATGGATCTTGAGCCTAACTACCTTAAAAACTAGCTCAAAAGGAATGTATCCATATCCGATGTGGGATTCCATCTCCTTCCCCCCCTCCCACCCTCCTCCCAACCCCCTCCCCCCAACACACACCCAAACCTCTCGACTAGAGCGTGAACAATCTATCATGGGGGCTCTATATCAATCTCCAATATGGGATTTCATCACCCCTGGCCATCCCCCACCTCCCCACCCCACCCGCACGTCCAGACCTACCACTTGGAGCGTTAAAAATCTATCTTGAGGGCCCAAAGTCGAGATTCTGACTCTGATATCATGATAAGAATGGACTTTGGGTCTAACTCAATCCCAAACGCTTGCTCAAAGGGAGAAGATTACCCACCATACAAAGAGTCCAAAGAACCAAATCATCTCTCATGTGAGATTCCATCACTATGTTAAAATTAAGTTAAACGTATTATGTAATATGGCAATTTCTTCTTCTTTTGACATGAGGACTTTCCTATAGGGATGTGCATAATTTGGAATATCGAATTATCGTATCAAAAACGAAAATTTTCGGTATTCGATATGGTATTTGGTTTAAGTTGTAAAAAAATTGGTATTAGGTATGATATTTGGTATTTTAAAATGAAATACCGAAATACCGATACCGTTCCAAAATATATGTTATATTACACAATACACATTTTACTAATTATAGCATAAATATAAGAAATATGAAATTTTACTTTCCTTTATTCTCTAAGTTCATCAATTAACTCTAAGCAAGTAACAAGATATTTCTCTAAGTTTTCTCTTTCTAGGTTGGTATTCGCTGGTTTTTGACAAATTTTTTGTCAACAAACATTTTTAGTTTTATACTTTGAGTACTTTTGTTTACCTCAAAATACGAGTAACAATTAAACTTGTAATGTGATTATAAGGATATGTGATCTAATTAAATGCCAATTGATAAATAACTAAATAAATAAAGGAATTGAATGATCGTAATAGATCAAACTAGTGCCGTTTGCAAGTTATCGACCTCGGGTTGGAATAGTTTCGAGATCGAACGTTAAGATCCACAAGAACAATAAGAACAATAAGAATAATATGAAAATAAGAACAGTAGAGAATTAAGAGCGTGTAAAAGAGCAGAGTGTTTGTATTTTTCAATAATTGCGTCTATGATTCGTATTCTCTACAAATGAACAAGGTTCCTCTTTATATAGTAGAGGAATCCTAAATAAGGTAAAACTTTAATTTCGGAAGCAAAATACATGATTGATATTAATAACTATTAATGATTCTACCAATTCCGAGATTCCCGCCGAGATTGATGGTCGATTGTGGGTATCTCGTTATTCCGTTACTTCAATGTCGATTTAACCTGATCTCGATCCCTCAGTCTTTGTGTTCTTCTAGTTTGAACTTGCTTCAGTACAGACTCACTCTCAAGGTAGACCTCGAGCCCGTAAAATCGGGTATGGTTGATTTTAATCGTATACATATAGTCCTTGTGTTTCTTAGAATGAAATGATAAGAAACTATTTGAGCCTTGATTCCTTAATACCTTGATCATGACGCCGTCTCCGTGATGTAAGTGATGGATGTGACCGAAATGTCCCGTCGGTTCGGTTCCCAAAAAAAACATCAATGCATGTCAGCGTCGGTCGGCCACTAGTGATACTGAACCGTCGTCTTAAACCTATAAATACCACCTCTTTAGTGGATTCAAACTTTGTTTTGATTTGATCATACACTCTTGAGTTCCCAATCCTTCTAATCTTTCCCTCATCGCCGCTTATTGTGCCACCGTTGTTCTCACCGGAGCCACTAGTTTTACACCTCCTTTCTACTTCCTTTACATACACGAATGGAAAAAAACTCCAAAACAGTGCCGCAAAAGGAAAAAACTCTGTCTTCCTCCTCCCTATCGGCCGACGATAAGACGCCGGTAGAACCGACCCCCCATGAATACGTTCCTGGCCCATGCGTACTAAAAACCGACTTTAAAGTCGATAACCCCTCATCGGTGCCGGGCCGATGTGAACATGTGTCGATGTACATGTTATCGATTACCAAGGGTCATGTCGATGCCATGAAGGAGGACTAAAAATGGGGTCCAGAGGTAGTGGTGCGCATTCCTACACCCAAAGAGACATCACCACACACGTGAAGGGGTTCTTAAGTGTTTACAATTACCCCTTCACATTGGGCTCCGTCGACCCTGTGATTTTTTACTTCTGCAGGAGGTACAAAGTCACCCTCGGTCAGCTCCACCCTTCACTTTGGCACATAGTGATCATGTTGCGCTTCTACTCCAACGAGGCCGGGGGGCTGGAGTTCACTCTAAACCATCTCATTCGGTTGTACAGGCCTCGGCTTTACCGAGAGCTAATTAGGCTCAACTACCGAGCAATTGTTGATCCCCAATTTTTCCCAAAATATTTTTAAAATTGCATATGTACCTTCAAAATCATGCATTAACAATGATTGGTATTTTTCCATAATTTTCCTATATTTTGTCTAATTTATCTAGCATTTTATTTCCAATAAATAATTACAAAATCGCATCACAAATGATTTCAAAGGAATTTCTTGATTTAATTCATTGTTTATGGTCCTAATAAGATAAAATTATTGTATAATTAGCCAAATTGGCATCTTTTGGATATAATTGCAATAGCTTTGCAATTATAGCCTAAGAATGTAATTTTACACTATTTCTTTACCAGAAATTAGCCTTCTATATTTTTAAATATCAAAAACCATTTTAAAGTTATTTCCATGCATATGGTTCATTTTAATAAATAGTAATTACCTTATAAAACTATTTTAATTAAACTATTTGGGTATTTAACAAATAGACCATGCCTATTCAATTTTAGCCTAAATTGATTAATCACTCCCTATTAGACTAGACCCAAACCTGATTAAATCAAGCCCAAATACCCCAAGCCCAAATCCATTAATATCATGACCCAATGTCTTGTTTAATTTGGACCATTGATCAATTTTTGATCAACGAACCAAATCCCCCCTTTCCATAATTAACCTAATAGTCTACCCCCCCAAACCCTCATTCTCTCATTTCTCCTCTCACACTCCGTCGTCATCTCCTCTCTTCTTCTCTCAAACGCTCTCTGCCCTAACCCTAATTCCCCCTCGCCGGTGCTCTCATGCCGTCGACTATGGGGCCTTACCACCATCCTCCAGCCTTAATGGCTCTCCTGTACCGGGATTCTTGCCTTATTTGAGGTCCTCAAGGGACCAATGGCCATTCCACTCACCCCTGGGCCTGTGCTCACCATTCTCGGGACACCATGGCTCGATCGAGTAAGATCTTTCCTTTTTCCGGCTAAACCTATGGGTTTCTAAGCCGGTCTCTCTATTTCTGGGTTATTTTCTAGAAAATCCTAACCTCTTCTACTGTACCTCTTAGATCTATAACAGATATGGGGTCTTTCTGAGCTATTTTTGTTTGTTTCATGAAAAACCTTTCGATTTCTCAAAGCGTCGCTTCATTTTTCCATTAGGGTTTCCAGAACTTTTCTTCAAAATATATTTCTGGTCTTTTAATATTGTTCTCTAATGTTTAAAGTGACCTTTTGTTAAAATTTTAGTCTTAACTTGTTATCATAAAACCTTAGTATTAACACTTGTTATAATTCTGAGTCCGTCTTTGGTAATATGTTCGTGTGCTTGTTTCTCATGAACACTTTGAGTTTCTGTGATTTTACCCTATTATGTTCAGTAGGATTTCTGATTCTTGCTTCTTCCGCTTATATTATATTTATTCTGTTAATTCTTCTAATCAGTTCTATATTCTCTAGTTGAATCCCTGATTCTATGTGATTCTTACTTTACTATGTTTCTGATTTTACTTCTTCTTGCCTATTATGTGTTTATTCCATTTGTTCATAGAAATTTTGTGTTAATTCTCCCCTTAATCCGTACTGTTCCTATTTGAATCCCTATTTTTCTGTGATTAACACCTTTTATTGATTTCCTGTGATGATATCTTTTACTGACTTCTGACCTCTAAGTTATTTTCTTGCCTTATTTTATGGTTGACAATACTGTTAATTGATTCTTATGATATTTCCTTAATTAGAACCTTATGTACCTAGTCCTAATTACCTGTTCTGTACTTGCACTGTTTGGATTGTTTCCTTATCTGTTATGCTCCAGTTACACACTGATTTCTTTCCTTATTTATTACCTGTTCTTACCGTTTGAATTTAACTCCCTTAATCAAGGGAGTACTTGCACTGATTTTACTCTAATTGGTTCTGAGTTCCATAATTTATTGCCTAATTGTGATTCTTACCTTATTCCACCTAGTTTCAAACTACTCTATATATATACACACTCACTCAAACAGAATCCACCAACACACACACGAACACATTTGGTTCAAAAACTATCTCTCACACTCAAAGCTTTCTGCTCTCTCTCTCTGTGTCACTTACTATTATTCTAAGTTAGCTGGCTGCAAGCCAAGGCTAACTATTGTGCTCTCCTGTACCTTCACTTTTGTGTTTACTGTCTCTAGACTGGTATGTTCTGATTTTCAATTCAAGTCCCAAAACCAATATGTTTCTTTTTACTACTTCAGTTTATCATGTTCCTAATCTGTTTCTATCTATTGTTTTGTTGTTCAACATGTAATTGACCTCCTTGCATCATTGCTTCATCTAGTATGCTAGTTATGTCTTAACTCTTTAGGGTTAACATGTTCTTATAAACCTGTAATCTGACTCAATGTGACTCAAGTCTGTTTTGATGCTTGTGTACTTGTTGCCTAGTTCTGGTATGCATCTATTGATTTGTTATCCTAAGTTGTCTTGATACTATGCTCAATCATGTTTAGTATGAAATCCTACACTATGCTATCTCCCAATCCCATGAATCTCCTAGAGCACTTTTGATTCTGTAACTATGTTCTAATTAGCACTCCTGAATCTATGTGTTACTATCTGCACCAAGTGCAAACGACTCCTGTCTGTTATGTGTTCACCATACCTGCTCTACTTGTCCCCAATCCCCAGTTATCCCTGTGTGAAGGTTTGTTCTCTGAGTATTGTTGAACTTGTTTGACTGACTTGCTGTTTGTTTCAATTACACAACTGTTTTCAAAAGCTGTTTTACTAAACAATTCTCCTATTTTATAAAACTACTTCAACTAGGCCTCTTTTTCAAATATTTCTTTCCTGTTAAACCTTTTCAAAACTATGTGAAGCACTATCACTCTACTCTTAGGTCCTTAAGTTCTGCCCCTCCAGTGCGTGACTGCCTTGGGATTCCTGTGAGATCCCTCTGAACTCTAATGCACTGGTGCTGGCACTTCCACACTACACTTACTCAATTATGGTTGTGAAACCTGGGTGTGAGCACTGCCCGGGATCCCTTGAGGTCCTTAGGGAACTTTGACACGCCCGGATATGAGAAAGGCTATGAAACATTTGGGCATTTGAGGTTCTGAGAATCTGGGCCTGTTTTCAGGCTCCCTATTCTCCATATAGTGTAACTTCTTATTTTTATTTATCTATTTATGTAATTCACTCACATTGGTTTGTAATAATTATTGTAAACGAATATTGGGGATTGATAGTGAAAAAGGGAGGGTATCCATGTCTGTTGTCGATATCAATGGGGTAGAAATCATGCCTTAGACTTACATTTCTATGTGCGCATTAGAATCCATGTTTAGGACCAATACATTCTAAGCATGTCATGCATTAGATATCATGTTCTTAGGTTTACTGTTTCAGCATCTCATTTGACATTATTTTCATCACTTAGAAATCCTGCTTCTAAGCAAATTAACATGAAAATTATTGCTACTGCATATTCTGAAATCATGCTGTAACTTTCTGTGCATTTAGAACTCATGCAATTTTAGGAATTTTACATATAAATCATTCTGCATCTTATAATGTTCGTACTAGATACCCTGTTTTAGGATCTCACTAAGTCACACCTAGCTAAACTACTGATGCATGAAAAAGGGACATAAGACAGTCTCACATATGATNCCCCCCCCACGCCTAGGAAAGCCTTAGGTAGCCAACCTTTAAAACTGGAAAATTGTTGCATTTGTGTTTACTGCTTAATGGTTCACAAGCTTAAAATCAGTAGGCAAACTGGTTAGGGCCCCTGCTTCTGGGTTTATAAAATTGAAACTGCATATCTTCTGTGTTTTGATATTCACTTAGACATCAATATTTAGGATCCTGTTTAATAATACTGCCCTTGTTTGTGTTTTGAGTCGTGCTGTTACATGCATTATCTGTGGAGGTAAATCTGAGCCTCTTAATTGCTTTTTCCTGCCTTTATCTGCTAAATTCCTATTTGTTCTTGTCAGTCGCCTAGTATATTCTCCTTTTAAACCTTAGGGGTCTGTCTAGAACTGCCTATAGGTAGAGGTCCTAATCTTCTCCAGGACCATTAAGGAGGGACGGGTAACATCACGCATAGAGGTCGTTATATAAACTCGCTTAATAACCGCTAAGGAGTGGGAAAGGGTAGACATGGATATGATGACCTGTGCGCTAATTCAACGTGTAGCCCCTTATTGAGGAGTGATTACAGGGCATTACATGGATATGATCCTATATGATAAACAACCTAGGACCCACTATCTTTACCACATATGTGTGCTTAGACTGCGAATCTTCTCAAAAACCTTTATTTCTTTACCTATGTGCTTTTATTGCTTATGTGCTACCTGTTCACAAAGTTTGTTTGGCCGGGAACCACGGTTGTGGACTTCGAGAGGTGCCTAACACCTCCCCCTTGAAGTAATTTCAATCCCTTACCCTATCTCTGGTTATTCAATCTGTGTTTGTAAATGACCCTTAGTAGGTGCCTAACGCACCTTAATTCGTTAGGTGGCGACTCTTCAATTCCTTACCCCTTTCCCAAAAGGAAACGAGTTGTCCCAATAATGTCGAATACCCTGGCCGATCCGAAAGTAGAGGGAGAAGAGAGGGGGGTAAGACAACAACAAAGGCTCTATTCTCGAATATCAACGAGGATAAAGACCGAGGCTAGATGAGCCGATTCATACAGGTGAGGACCTGTGACATAATACCAAAGGAAAAGATGTCATTCCCTGAGGAGTGGAAATCCAAGCGTAAGTGAATTTTTGTTCTTTAATTCTGTGCTTCTTTTGATTTTTCCTAACATTTATTTTTAATCACACAACTGTCCCTTGGATGCCCGAGGCGGTGCCTAATTTTAAATACTGGATCCAAAAGCTTGCCTCTACTTCGACTCGTGCTAAACGAGTGTGGAGGGATTTGGCCAAAGGCAGGTAGGAGGCCGAGAATCATGGTAAGGGTCTCTCCTTACGTATTCCGAGGCAATTACAGATTTTCTTCATTGCTAATCTTTCTTCATGTAGGCCTGACCAAAGATGCCATTCTGAGGCCTTCGAGTGAAGGTGGCGAAGTTAAGTCCCCATCTCTGGGGCCGGAAAAGGATAAGAAGAGAAAAGATCCCTAGCAATCAGAGACTTCCAAACCCAAACCTCGAAGGGTGAGGAGAAAAATGGTCGGTCTCTCGGCGGATGCGGTCCAAAAGTTGAGGGACCAAGATGAGGAAGAAGAAGACACCTCGGTGTTGATAGTTCTCCCTCGGAAGGCCGCCAAGGTCGCATCGCATTCTGAGCTGCCACCTTCTATAACCGAGCCTCACATCGAGGAGGCTTCGAAAAAGAGTTCGGGGGTGAACCCTAGGTCTCCCGAGGTCGAGATGATTTCTCGATCATCGACTTTTACACCGGGCGAGGCCGGTTCTGAAGCTCGGAAAATCGGATAGAGTGCCCCGAGCGATTCGCTCGGGGTCATGACAATAGGTTAATTGCCTTCAATGTCAGTCTTCTCTGAAGAGGCAATAAGGGAGGCCCAAAGGTTGAAGACCCCCGAGATCGGCGGAGGATCTAGCGCTGGTGATCCCTTCCGAGATTGCTTTGTAGGGGTCAATGATGCCTCTGATATTACTGACGCTTCGATCCTCATGGTGGAAGCCCAGCTTCTTTTTTCCAAGGTAAGTGCCAGCTGATTTTTGGTTATTCTTTATCGCTTCTTTCCAAGGTCATTCTCTTATAAACCTAACTTGTGCTTTCCTCTTTGTATAGGCCTCTGCCAAATTCCGGGCTGACCTTAGTTAGTGTGAAGCTGATCTCCAAAGGGTCTTGGAAGAGAGAAATGCCCTGAAGATTCTTTGTGGCCAAAATGACGAGGTCATAAAAGATCTTCAAGCGGACCTGGCCAAGGTTCATGAAGAGGAGGCCGAGTTAGAGAAGCAGGTAACCACCCTTCTGATACAGTATGGAATCGACTCAACTGTGGAAGCTAACGCTCAGATATCTCAGCTGCAACAGAAGGTGGAGAAGATCGGGCTGCTTTGGGTAGAGGTCGATCAGGTCTAGACCGACTGTGATCGGTGGAAAGCTAGAATGGACCGCCTTGCTACAAAAAAGGAGGCATCTTTCGCCAAATTATCTTCGGCAGAGGACCAACTCCAAATCCTTAGAGAAAAAAGTTCGACTCAGGCCAAGAGGGTCGAAGAACTCAAAGCTGGGCTTACTGAGGCCAAGGATGAGATCAAAAAAACCAAGGTCATGGCGGACAAATCCATATCCATGTACCAGGATGATGACGAATCTGTCCAAACTCAGTGAGGGAGGCTTCCGACCGAGAGCAGTGGCGCAGTGAATTGGTGAAGTGCCAATCCTGGAGGAAAACCCTCGAGGAGATTCATGCTCAAGTTTTGACCTCTTCGAGGAAATTGCTCAGGCCAAAGAGCTCGAGACCGAAGCCAGACAGCTCGCCTATTCCGATGATGATGATGATGAAGTAGAAGGCAGTCGATGCGAGCTCGGAAGTGGAGAAGACGGAGATAAGGCTATTAAAGAAGATGCCCCAAGAGAAGCTGCTCGGGATGAAATAGGTCTCGAGGGGACTAGCCCCGATCGTAGTTAGGTTATAACTTCTTTTATTTTTTGTTGTAAGGCTTTGACCGACCCCTTGTACATGTTTTTTGGTATAATAGAAAATTTCCTTTTGACCCCTTCATAAATTTCTCTTTCATACCTTTGTATGTTTATTTTCCTTTGTTGAAAATTTTTATTGCTTCAGTTCAACTCGTGATTGGAGTAAACCTTTAAGTTTTTCGATTTCACGAAGGCAAGTCCCCGAGTTCGAAACTCATTTGAGATCGTGTCTCGGGGGTGGCTCTATCGAACTGACCGATGAGTTATCTTTAATAACCGAGTTCGAATGAATATTGACTTTTAGGATAAAGTGAGCCCTTAGGTTTTCATCAAATGGCTGCTAAGTATTTCGAGCTCACCGCTCTATACTGTTTAGGTGAATCATCGAGTTGTAGTTAACATTTGTTTGAGCTCGGAATAACTGAACCCTTGTGTTCGAAACGAGTGAGAGGGAGGTCTCAAACTCTAATTGTATTGGCCCTTAGGCTTATTAGATCGGCCCTTAGTCTCTTTATATTGGCCCTTAGGCTCTTTAGATTGGCCCTTAGGCTCTTTAAGTTGGGCCAATTCGGCCTCTAAAATGGCTATCATTTTTTCCTTTTCGGCTAAAAGACTTAGTGAAAATTTCTTTATGCCTTAGCATGTGTTTTTTGTACCCATTGGGTTTTTTGAGGGCCCAATAATCGGAACCCTATTTTCTCTTAACTCGTTTGTGTTAAGATAATTTGATACCTCTTGAAATTTTTTTGAAGACTGATATTAACCAAGCCTTTAAATTATTTGAGGGCTGATTTATTGAAGCCCTTTTTTATTTGCTTTGTCGAGGGTAGCCTTATTTAACCGGTTTTCAAAGTATTTGAAGGCCTTTAGTTTATGGTGGAAGTCTGATGTCTCCGAGCCGCATTATTTCGGCCATAGCCTTTTATGTGACCGTAGTCTTTAATATGGCCGTAGCCTTCGGGTATGTCTCTTGCACTTGTTTCCCGATAACATTTCGAACTTGTTTGAAATGTTAGTCCCCTGTGATCCCATATGAAGTCAATCAATTTTTTTTCCCTAACTTTTTCGAAGGCCTGTGCTTCAACCCATTTAGAGAAATAGTCAGTCATAAATAATATGAACTTAGCTTTACCTAGGGCCGATGGCAAAGGACCGATGATATCCATTCCCTACTTCATGAATGGCCATGGGGATAGGACGGGGTGAAGTTTCTCACCGGGCTGGTTTATCATCGGTGCAAACCTTTGACATTTATCTCACCTTCGAACAAACTCCTTAGAGTCTTTTTCCATGCTATCCCAATAATATCCTGTTCTGATGACCTTTCGAACTAGTGACTCGGCGCCAGAGTGGTTCCCACAAGTGCCTTCATGGATTTCTCGTAGAACATAGTTAGTATCTCCCGATCCCAAACATACTGCCAGTGGACCATTGAACATTCTTCTGTATAGCGTTCCATCTTCGTCTAATGTGAATCGAGTAGTTTTAGTTCGTAAGGCCCTCGATTCTTTGGGATCCGATGGTAACTTCCTATTATTCAAATATTTGATGTATTTGTTTCTCCAATCCCATGTTAGGCTTGTAGAATTTATTTTAGCATGTCCTTCCTCGATTACAGACCTCGAGAGTTGGACGACAATCCCCAAGTTGATCTCATCTTCTTCAACCGATGACCCCAAATTGGCAAGTGTACCGGCCTCGATGTTTTGTTCTCGAGGTATATGTTATAGAGTCCATTCTTTAAAACGGTGCAAGGTTACCTGCAATTTGTCTAAGTACCTTTGCATCCTATCCTCTCGAACTTTGAAGGTTCCTTTTACCTGGTTTACCACCAGTAGGGAGTCATATTTAGCTTCGATTACTTCCACTCCCAAGCTTTTAGCTAGCTCAAGACCTGCAATCATAGCCTCATACTCAACTTCGTTGTTAGTCAATTTGGCAATTTTTATTGATTGTATAATAATGGTGCCCGTGGGTGCTTTCAAAACAATGCCGAGTCTAGACCCTTTCACATTCGAGGCACCGTCCGTGAAGAGGGTCCATACCCCCGATGATGTACCCAATTTTAGCAGAAGTTGCTTTTCCACTTCGGGTACGAGGGTTGGCGAAAAGGCGGCCACGAAGTCCGCTAAAATTTGATACTTGATGGCCGTTCAGGGTTGATATTCGATATCGTACCCGCCAAGTTCGACGGTCCATTTGGCCAATCGGCCCGATAATTCGGGCTTGTGAAAAACATTTCGGAGTGGATAAGTGGTGATCACACATATGGGATGACACCGAAAATATGGCTTTAATTTTCTAGACGCGCTTATTAATGCAAGTGAGAATTTCTCTAAGTATGGATACCTAGTTTCGGCATCTCTTAAGGTTTGACTCACGTAATAAACAGGAAACTGTGTACCTTGTTCTTCTCGAACTAATACGCCACTTACCGCTATCTCGGACACTGCCAAGTATAGGTACAACTTCTCATCTTCCTTCGGAGTGTGGAGAAAATGTGGGCTTGATAGGTATCGTTTCAATTCTTCCAATGCTTGTTGACATTCCGGGGTCCATGTAAAATCATTTTCCTTTTTAGGTAAGGAAAAAAAACCAGTGGCTTCGATCTGATGATCTCGAAATGAATCGGCCCAGGATATCTATCCTTCCGGTTAGCCTCTGAACGGCTTTCACGTTGTCCACGATGGTGATGTCCTCGATGGACTTGACCTTATCGGGGTTGATTTCGATTCCCTGGTTTGACACCATGAAGCCGGGGAACTTGCCTGAGCCGACCCCGTAAGCACACTTTTTGGGTTTAAGCTTCATGTTATACTTCCTCAAGATTTTATGTCTCTTGTAAATAAGTCAAATGGTCCTCTGCGCGCAGGGACTTAACTAACATTCTCCAATGTAAACTTCCATTGATTTACCTATCTGTTCTTCGAACATCTTGTTAACTAGGTGTTGATATGTAGCTCCCACATTTTTTAGCCCGAAGGTCATTACATTATAACAGTAGGTCCCAAACTTAGTGATAAAATAAGTCTTTTCCTGATCCTTCAGGTACATTTGGATCTGATTTTACCCAGAATAGGCGTCGAGAAAGGTAAGCATCTCGTGGCGGGCCATGGCATCGATCATTCGATCGATGTTAGACAAGGGAAAATAGTCTTTTGGACATGCTTTATTCAAGTCCTTATAGTCTACACACTTTCTAAGTTTTTTCCCCTTTTTGGGGACCACGACTACGTTAGCTAACCATTCGGGATACTTTACTTCTTGAATGGACCCTATTTAAGAAGTTTGGTTACCTCCTCTTTTATGAAGGCGTGCTTTACCTCGGACTGAGGCCTTCTCTTTTGCTTTACCGGTATGAACTTGAGGTCCAGGCTCGGCCGATGAGTCGTTATCTCCGATGGGATTTCTGTCATGTCTAAATGGGACCATGCAAAGCAATCCATGTTATTAATAAGAAATAGAATGAGTTTTTTCCTGAGTTCGGGGGTCATCCCCATTCCCAGGTATACCTTTCGTTCGGGTAGATACTCGATCAGTATCACCTGCTCCAGCTCCTCGACCTTTGACTTGGTTGCATCCGATTCTTCGGGAACGACGAAAGTTCGAGGAGTGAGAAAATCCTCTTCTTCATGTTCGATTACCTGTTTCTCTGGTTCGGCCGAGGCGGGGGAAGGTGATTTCTATTTGGCCATTTGGTTATCTTTGGCGCTTGATTTTTCTAAAGTCGAAGGTGCTGATATCGGCGTCACCTCGTCGACTGCAAACATTTCCTTTGCACCGTGTTGTTCCCCATAAACTGTTTTCACACCATCCACTGTTGGGAACTTCATCATTGGGTGAAGGGTTGATAGTACTACCCTCATGTTGTGGATCCAAGGCCTTCCGAGCAGTGCATTATACTTCGTGTCGCCTTCGATGACATGAAATTTTGTGTCTTGGATAGTCCCGGCCACGTTCACTGGTAGGATTATCTCCCCCTTCGTTGTTTCACTAGCCATGTTGAAGCCGTTTAGGACTCGAGATACAGGTACAATGTGGTCTAGCAGGCCGAGCTGCTCTACGACCCTCGATCTGATTACGTTTGCCGAACTACCTGGATCCACTAGAACACGTTTAACTTGAATTTTATTTAACAAAATAGAAATTACCAAGGCGTCGTTGTGCGACTGAGAGATGCCTTCTGCTTATTCATCATTGAACGATAGAGTGCCTTTGGGCATATAGTCTCGAGTCCGTTTTTCTCTGGTGATCGATACCTTGGTGCATTTGAATATAGGCCCTTGTGGGATGTCTACCCCGCCAACGATCATGTGAATGGTACGCTGATTTTCTTCTTGCTCGTTCTTTCTGTTGGTGTCTCTTTCCCTGAAGAGATTTTTGGCTCGATCACTGAGGAACTCTCGGAGGTGGACCTCGTTGAATAATCGAGCTACCTCCTCTCTCAACTGTCTGCAGTCTTCAGTCCTATGTCCATGCGTGCCATGATACTTACACATCAAGTTTGGATTCCTTTGAGAGGGATCAATTTGTATAGGCCTGGGCCATCTGGTGTCTTTGATCCTTCTGATGACCGATACAATCCCCGATGCATCGACACTGAAATTGTACTCCGATAATCGAGGCGCTTCTATGGGATCTGCATATTTATTGAAGCCAGTTTTACACATTAGTCCCATAGAATTCTGCCCTCGGTCACTCCTCCGATCGTTCCGGGCGGCATTGCGTCCCGAACCGTTATTCCTTCGATCTGAAACATACAGCTGATACCGATATTTATTCGGCCTCAATTCTTTACCAATATCTCTTTGGTTTTTTCCTGTCGATCGGTTTGGATGTACTGAGCCTGAAGGGGCTCCCAATTGGTCGTCTTCGACCCTAATCTTCAACTGATAACTGTTGTGAACATTTTCCCAAGTCACAGATGGGTACTCGATCAAGTTCTGTTCTAACTATCGTGATGCAATCGAACTCCACTCATTTAATCCTTGGGTGAAAGCTTGAACAACCCAATCATCAGTGACCCGTGGTAATTACACACGTTCCATTTGGAATCGAGATACGAACTCTCTTAGCATCTCGTTATCCCTCTGCTTCACTTTGAAGAGGTCTGATTTTCTCGTTGCAACCTTTATGGCACCATCGTGTGCTTTTACAAACGAATCCGCCAACATGGCAAACGAATCGATAGAGTTCGGCAGCAGGTTGTGGTACCAAATCATAGCTCCCTTCGACAGAGTCTCTCCGAATTTCTTTAGTAGTACAGACTCGATATCATCATCCTCTAAATCATTACCTTTTATGGCGCACATATAAGAAGTAACGTGCTCATAGGGTCTGAAGTCCCATTGTGTTTAGGTATATCAGGCATACAAAACATCTTTGAGATGGGCTTCGGAGCCGCACTCGGAGGGAATGATTTTTGCACAAACTTCTTAGAGTCCATTCCCTTTAAGATGGGTGGTGCCCCCGGTATCTGATCAACTCGAGAGTTATAAGTTTCCACCTTCTTGTCGTTGGCCTCGATTTTCTTTCCTCCCGATTCTATTCTCTTAGTAAGCTCCTCGAGCATCCTCACTATAGCAGGGTCGGTCGTCGAAGTATTATCACCTGATCTTTCAGGCACTGGCTCGGTACAACGAGTAGCCTCTTGTTCGACCCTATTCGGTGCCCTGTGTTGATTTTGCAACTGAGCAATGGCGTTTTGTTGGGCTTGCAGCATTTCAAATATAACTTGGAAACTGACACCTTCGTCTCCTCTACCCTGCGTTCCTCGACCGTCAGTTCGACCCTCTCTGCGTACACTTCCCTCGGGGTCTGCACCCAAATCTGCATTCAAGGCAACATGAGAACTGACATCAACCGGGTTGACGGGTGGTGCTCCTCCGAGGTCAGCCTGTGGCACCTCGATTCCTGGGGCGATAACATTGTCGTTTTCTCCGTGGAGCCCGAGGCCGTTGTCACCGTGTGCAAATGTGTTTTGCGAGTTTGACATGATTCAACCTGAAAACAAAATTCTTGACAAGAAACAAGCGTAAATTAGTATGTTATTCCAGAATTAGCACTGAAAAATCACTATTATCTTTAGCCCCACAGTGGGTGCCAAATTATTTACCTCGAAATACGAGTAATAATTAAACTTGTAATGTGGTTATAAGGATACGTGATCTAATTCAATGCCAATTAATAAATAGCTAAATAAATAAAGAATTTAAATGATTGTAATAGATCAAACAGTGACGTTTGCAAGTTATTGACCTCGACTTGGAATAGTTTTGAGATCAAAAGTTAAGATCCACAAGAACAATAAGAACAATAAGAATAATATGAACAATAAGAACAGTAGAGAATTAACAACGAGTAAAATAGTAGAGTATTTGTATTTCTCAATAATTGCGTCTATGATTCGTATCCTTTACAAATGAACATGGTTCATCTTTATATAGTAGAGGAATCCTAAATAAGGTAAAACTCTAATTTCGGAAGCAAAATACATGATTGATATTAATAACCGTTAATGGTTCCGCTAATCCCGAGATTTCCGCCGAGATTGGTGGTCAATTGCGGATATCTCGTTATTCGGTTACTTCGATGTCGATCTAACCTGATCTCGATCCCTCAGTCTTCTTGTTATTCGAGTTCGAACTTGCTTCAGTACAGACTCACTCTCGAGGCAGAGCCTCAAGCCCCTAAAATCGGGTGTGGTTGATTTTAACCGTATACAACTTTAATTAAGAATATTACCGGATATGACTCTATGCACTAGTTAGTATTCAAATCGAATAAATCTAAGTTACCGAACCGAATAAACTGAAATCGAAACCGAAAGGAGAAAAACCGAACCATACCGAATTTAATTAGATACGATGTTGGTATAGTATTTTACGAAATCGATTAATAAAAATACCGAACCGAAATATCTACTGTACTGTACCGACCGAGAAACAACCTACTTTTCTACGAGGAAGGGAATTTTAAAGAAGCAAACGCTTGTTATAATTTTGTTTTAAACAAAATCTGATAATAATTGACAGGAGATGAATGCAAACTCCACCAACTTCTGAAAGTAGAGGCATTTCTTGATTTATTATATTAAATTTAATCAACTGCTTTTAATGTCAAAAGCAGTGGCTAATTAATTTGTCGGATGTATCTTTTCATAAAAAAAAAAAATTTCAGTCAAATATCTTACCCTAAGTGCATGGCCTCTATATATATAATTCATAAATGTAAACCACTCTTCCATAATCTCAAAGAAATCATACAATAATAGTCCAACTTGTTCAAACCAAAGTTTGAATGACAAATATTCTTCAGTTAATCTCAAAAAAATTAAGTAACCGCCAAAACTCCCATAGTTGACTCTAATAAAATATATTTGTAATTAATTGACTTTAAGAAATTAATGATCTCTAGTTTTCCACAACGACTTCATCTTATTTTCCATACATCATGACTACATGCATTACAGTAATAACAAAATGATTAAATTTTTCTCAGACCAGAGAATTAGGCACTGATTAGATTTGTCAGCTCTAATAATGATATTTTGATCTTGGCTTCATCCGACGGTCAGAAGAATATATTATATAGAAAACACGAAATTTGGTAAGCTCATTACACTATAGGAAAAAATAATATTAGGATGTGTTTGGTAAATGTATACGGTCAAAATCGGGCTCGCTCCTTGTGTGATAATTGAGACTGAAATATGATAGGTTAAGGTTCGACCTCGAATTATATCAAACAAAAGTGCGAGGTTATATCGTTAAGTTCGACCCGGAACCGAACAAATCGAGATCGAGGGAAATTTACCAAGCCGAATAACAAAAGGACAAAATATTTGCGATCGGTTGTAGATTACGGCGGAAATCTCGACACGTATCAAGGATGAGCCAATTAATTAACTAATCATGAGATTTGTTACCTCATATAGAACTGTATCAAGAGTAGACTCCCCTGCTATATAAAAGGGGTCTGATCATTTGTAAAACACATCACAGTTACGCAACATCAAGCAATATACTGTCATTTTCTAGCTTTTATTATCTTGTTACTTTGTTCATACATAAGTTGAAATATCTCTTGGTTCAAGGGTGATCGAACTCGAGGACCAAAGCTATTTGATTCGTGTGGTTTGCATTTATTCTTTTATCGTCGATTTCAATATTAATCTATTCTCTTAATTTGTACCAAGTTATATCACGTATCTTTAAAAGCACGTAAATTCAATTATTATCCGATTTTAGGGTAAACAGTAAATATGTCTTTTCTGGCAATCAAACGAGCAACTAAATATCAAAAGACAGAAAAAAATAATTCCATCAAAAAGGAAAAAAACGACTTTCTCCGCTTATTTTTTCTTTCAGTAGTCCAATTAAAATATTTTGTATATTTAGGGAGAAAAAGAACCCCCCCCCCTTCCCCCTCTCCCAAAAAAACAAAAAAAAAAAGAGCTGAGAGATCTGCCCTATACGTTGACGTTGTGTTGCATGCATGAGGGCCATATAAGTGTCAACTGCCTAAGTTAGAAAATTTTCAAAATTGAATTAATGACTTCTAGAGATCTTAAGTGTAAAATTAATTGAATATTTACAAGTTACAATATAGTAATTAAAGGCAATAATAGTCTTAGTCGTCTACATTTGCAATCTAGATAAATGCAAGTGTAAGGAATTTTAGTATTTAGACAATTCAGAAGTTGAAAAAATGATTCACAAAATGACAACTTAATTACGCGTTTTACTATTAATAGTTTAAACCTAAAATTGACATGAAAAAGTCATACAGAATCTTCTTCTCTTTCTCAATATTTAAATGCTTTATTGATCAAAAAAAAAATTAATTAAAGATTCTCCAATATTACTGGTTTCATACGACCCCTTGGTGGGTTGAGTTAGGATCCACAATTCCACCAAGTCCGCGGGGCATTTGCATCTGTACTCATTTTTTGTGTCATGTTTTAACTTATACCCGCTTTGTAAAAAAAATTGCAAGTGTACCTGCTTTTTCGCATAACTTCAGCATACGGGGCTGAAGTAGCAAAGACAATCACGCAAAACTTCAGCATTCTAGTAGACGGGCCTGAAGTAGCTTGCGAACTTCAGCTCTAGAGCTGAAGTTTTTGTCTTTGTAACCGGGGAACTTCAGCTCTAGAGCTGAAGTTTTTGTTTTGTAACTCGCGAACTTCAGCTCTAGAGCTGAAGTTTTTATCTTTATAACTGGGGAACTTCAGCTCTAGAGCTGAAGTTTTGTCTTTGTAACTGGGGAATTTCAGCTCTAGAGCTGAAGTTTTGTCTTTGTA
This sequence comes from Nicotiana knightiana, assembly GCA_005239525.1. Taxonomy (NCBI): domain Eukaryota; kingdom Viridiplantae; phylum Streptophyta; class Magnoliopsida; order Solanales; family Solanaceae; genus Nicotiana; species Nicotiana knightiana. The sequence continues at coordinate 3,856 of ML418757.1, read as the reverse complement.
ACTGGGGAATTTCAGCTCTATAGCTGAAGTTTGTCTTTGTAACTGGCGAACTTCAGCTCTAGAGCTGAAGTTTTTGTTTGTAACTGGCGAACTTCAGCTCAGCGAGGAAAAGGGGGATGAAATTATTTAAAAAATGGGTACAAGTTAACAGTTTCAAAAAAAATGGGTATAGGTTAAATGAGGGCGACCAAATAGGGTGCCCCGTGCAATATTTACCCAAGTCCGCACATAATTCCCATAAAAAAAACTGCATTCTAATCTTTTCAATGCCAAATTATCAATATTAAGGACCCGTTTGACTATAGATTTTGTCAAAATATATTTGATTTTTTTTTTTTGCCAATACATGTTTGTTCATAAATTTTATCCTTCAAAACCTCAAGAGCTGGTTTTGGCCCAAAATATTACTATTATAGTTTTTAAAAATTTCCCCAAACTTTTGTATCAAGTTTATTTATGTTCAGGATTATAGTTTGCGATAATATAATAAATGTTATTGATGAATGTACTGTTGGGTATTTGTGATAATTTTTAGAACTTGTGAGTATAAGACATGTTTCATGTTTTTTCAAAAAAAAAAAAGTGAAATATGTTTTGAAAATTGATGTCCAAACACATATCATCTTCAAACCAAACTTCACCCAAATCAGATTTTTCAAAACAAATTTGAGAATCTATGGCCAAAAGCTAGCTAAGAGGGCTTTCCACAGGAGTACATTTATTTGGATGGAAGCGTAACGGTTGTATAGTCAGACCTCTCTATAACAACATCTCTATATAACAACCTTTCACTATAAACGTGAAGTTTTTCTCGAAACCGATTATTATGTTATGTTATAATATATGTCCTTTATAATAGTATTTTACTATAGCAACAAAAGAATAACGGAACATAACGGAATAAATGAGATTGTTACAGAAAGATTTGATTGTAGTTATTTGATTGTTTAATCATATATTACTTTCTTTTATCATATGGTGGGAAATCTCCTTAAATTGTGTGCCTTAAAGGGGGAGTTTGGCACTAATTTAAATTGTTTAGCGATTAAGCATTCTTAGTACAGTGAGGACCAAAAAGTAGTAAAATTATCCTAGGGTACAGAGCTTACAAGATTTAAAAACTAACCCCAGCATATTATCTTTCATTCTTAATTTCTTCTGAAAAAAGAAAAAAGAATTTCAAATATTTTAAAAAAAAAAATAACATTACGGGTGAGAAACGAAAATATTTTCTAAAAGTCCTTCTGGACGTTCCCCACCCTCACCAATCCACCCCACATCCCCACACCCACCCACCTAACGCTTCTTCATGCCTATCCACCCCACCCCCTCTCTCCAAAAAGTTTTTTTTTCTTTTCAAATTTTAACTTTTTTCTCCGTCACCACCCACCCTACTACCTCCCTCCCGCGCAAACAAAAGTAATTTTTTTTGTAATTTTAAATTTCTATTTTTTCGTTTTTCTGCACACACCCCTCGCGCCATGCCCCCTCCCCCTCCCCCTCCCAGATTTTTTTTTTTGTAATATATTTTCAGTTTTAGCTTTTTCATCTTTCTGTTTCAAGGTTCGAAATTTTACAAGTTCCAAAGTTATGAGTTCAGAAGTCTATGTGTTTGGAAGTTTACAGGTTTAGAAATTATAAAGTTTACGGCTTCGAAATTTCGCGGTTTCAAAAGTTTAGCGGTTCCGAAATTTATGAAATTTGTGGGTTCGGAAGGTTGTTGGTTTGAAAGTTTATGGGTTCATGTTTATTGTATCTTAATTATTTATTAATACTCTTGAGAAGTAATTTTCCTTAATTTACGTACGAAACACCGGAAAATGAATGAGATTACTACTTATTTTTTATATTTTTCACGAAAAACATTTTCTGTTATACCAAACGCACCCGTATTTTTAATAACACATTACAACAAATCGAATGCGGGTTAATAAAATCACTGAACAAGGGAAGAGAAAGTTGTTTAATAGAGTTTGAGACTAAACTTCCCTAAGAACAAAGGTCATATTTGATTAGACACTATATAATAAAAGACAAATGGAGTAATAATTATAACAGATTATATTGCGGGGATCATATATTAGCCAGATCTAGGATTATAACTTGTGAAGTAAAATTATAATTCTTGTGCAAATTTAGGATCATAATGGATGCTAGTGCATGTAAATTCTTATACCACATTTTATCCCGTATAAAATAATATATATTCTTGCATAAATTAATGAGGATATTATTCAATATTATTAATCGGACACTGCATTAGTTATACGACGATCACAATGAGCTAATATAAATTGGCCATTCGGGTGAAACTAATTGCATTCGTTAGAAAAAAAGTATATAAAATATATAAATTATAAGTGCATAATAGACACATATATTAAAAATATTTATTTATCGGCTATTATGTTTGAACGCGGACAAAAAAATTATATATATTTCTCTTATGCGACCAACTAAATATTATATTATGTTATGCAGGATTAATTGCTCCAATACCTCAACCAAACTACCTCTTTAATAAGTGTCTTATGCTGGGGCGCTTGTAGAGTTCTTCCGACGGTTCAATTGAACCCATAATTTTTGATACGGAATACAAATTTATGCGTAAAAATTTATTAAAATTACAAAATAGTAGATATGATCCACAACTTTAAAAATATACTGAATTCAATGCTAAAAATATTAAATATTGAACTTATAGAATTTAAATCCTGGATCCGTCTATAATCACTTAAAACTGGATAAGCAATTACCTATAGAGGCAAGAACTTAGTATCAACTGGCAGCCAATGGCCTACAAGCAGGGGCGAAGCTAAGTGATCACCTTTCGTCGAAAAATTACATTATATGTATAAGTAAAATACTAGGTTTTAGAAATATATAAAATATATTGAACACTCTTTGTTACAGTATTTTTCTTTTCTCTTTTTTCAAATTAAAACACTCTTCGAGAAATTCCTGCCTTTGCCACTGCCAACAATACTTAGAAAAATGCTCTCTCCGGTAGTACTGCAGGAAACTTTGAATAAGCTATTTTGTTTCTCTTAAAAAAATAGAATTAAGTAAATAAAAGTTTGACAATTGGGAACACTCTTCTGCTTCCTACTACTATAAATATGTGAACATATTTCACTTTAAAAAGTACCAAACCAGAAATTGGAACAATATCTTCTTCTCCCATTTTACTGCTAATAATATATTCTTCCTTAATTACTTTTATCTAAGTGTAATTATGGCTAAGATATGTTTTTTACTACTAATTTTACTCCCTTTTCTTCTTGGACTTAGCTCTGCTGAGTTGACTTCAAATTTCTACTCTTCAACTTGCCCTAATGCTCTCTCTGTTATCAAAACTGCTGTGAATTCTGCTATCTCTAAAGAGTCTCGCATGGCGGCTTCTTTACTTCGTCTTCATTTCCATGATTGTTTTGTTAATGCAAGTTTATTTTACCTTTGCCTCGTTTCAATACTCTTCTTATGTGACGTAGTTTTTACTCAGCATATACTTTTAAAATTTATGATCTTAAACATATATACAGTCAAATCTCTCTCTAACAGACTCGTTTGTTCCCATTTTTAAAAAATCTTATAGCGAAGTGCTGTTATAGAGAATATATATTATAACATAAAATAAAATTTAGTTCCAAAAAAACTTGACTTTTATAGAGAAGCGTTATTATATGGAGATAGTGTGTTATAAAGAGGTTTGATCGTATGTTATAACATCTGCGTGACTACAAAACGTTTAAAACTTGTTATTATAAGTTTTCTCATTTGTTGAGTAGTAGTAGTATTCATGCATGCATGCATGTGGCTTGCAAATAAAATGTAGCTTCGAGCCAATCATATATAT
>ML418755.1:0-43621 GCA_005239525.1 Nicotiana knightiana | reverse complement strand
ACCGGCCCCCCACGGGCCTAAAGCCCCCCAAGCCCGGACCCCCCACGGGCCGGCCCGTTTAGCAAGCTAGCCCGTATAGCCCGCGGGCCCGGGTCGGGCCCGGCCCACCTGCCACCCTTACTAAAGGGTTTAGCCTAGTACTCACCTTGTAGGATTAGTAGTCCTAAACACCCTCCAGGACTTATAGAATGGGACAGGTAATAGCACGCAGTAAGCTTTCGAGACCAACACACGTGTTTTATATACCTCTACGGGGTGGGAAGGGTAGAATATGGATATGATGACTGCTGCGCTAATACCACGTGTAGCCCCTCATTGAGGATATGACATACCGAGTATTGCATTGATGTGATCCATATTACTTTAAACCTAGGACAATTCTTTTCAAATGTTTTTACTCTAATGTTTCCCAAAACCTTTAAAGATTTTCATACTTGTTTGAAATCCCCTCTTATATGAATATTATTTGCTATTTGTTTACCGTCCAAATTCACAAAACTTCTTGGATGGGACCCACAGTTGTGGATCTTGAGGGGTGCCTAACACCTTCCTCTTAGAATAACTTCACGCCCTTACCCGATCTCTGGTAATGCAAACTAGTTCATGAGTTATCTACTCTAGGTGCCCTAACGCACCACAAAATCGTTAGGTGGTGACTCTTCCTTAAACCTCTTCCTTTAAGGAGTTGTCCAAAATGTCATAAACCCGATTTCTCCGCACCTGACCCGTGCGAGGAAAAAGGGGGCGCGACAGCATGGCGACTCTGCTGGGGATCTTCCCTAGGCTTACACCATTACAGGTTGTCTTGTGAATTTGGACCTTTCAATTTTTGTTTAAATGTTTATACCCTTTCCTATTCCCCGTTATATGTGATTAACTGTTTAATCCCACAAGTATTTATTTTGCCTAAACAAAACTGACGTATCTTCGTGTTTCCTTGTAACTGCTTCCAATTATAGCTGCCGTATTTCCTTTCTTTACCGCTTTCCTCAAATGTGAAAATACATGGCTAATTATTTAAATGTTATTTATTGCATATCATGCTCTGCATTCATATTCCAATTGTGCCAAACAAAAATCCTATAGCAACGCTTACAATGAGTGGTTGCGCTATTCCAATATTACTACCCCTAAATTCGGAAAGGCATATTTGCGGTAAAACTAGTCGATCAGTGGTGCAGTCGACAGTTCTGTGCCTTCCCTCTTGAGTTGTCCGCTCAAGGGTACCGATCTAAAACCCCATAGAACCCTTACTCTATTGTATGTTGCATGCATCATGGTTAAACCTAGCCAGGCTAACATGTTGTCCGCACAACAGCCTTTAAGATAGCCTTGTCCAAAGTCCATTGGGTTTCCCTGGAACCCAAACGGACGCCTTCACGTTCTGTGCATTTATTTGGAGAACTAAATGCTCATGCTAATTATTGATGTTAAATAGTCGAGTTTGGTGGGGGTAAGGGCCTAACCTGTTTGTTTTGCAGAAATGAGGCACGAGGTCCCCAGATTCGGCATGGTCACTAATATCCACCCCAAACTACTAAACTGGTGGGAGGATCTTCACCCCAGTGACAAAACAGTCGTCAGAAAAAACTTGGGTAACCTGCCCTCTCTTCTGGATATTCAGCCTAACAACATGATAATAGAAGCTGCTCCCTGTTCTGGGACTGTGATCGGTCGGTCTTTCTCTTTGGAAACAACGAGATGACACCATTGCTAGAGGAAATAGGAGGGTTAGCCGGTTTAGCTTGGGAGTCTCCAGGGTTATTGATGCCTGAAAACCGTACAGGCCGAGGTTTTCTCAAGATGATGGGACTAAAGAAAAATCCAGACTTGGTCTGCTTGAAAGAATCGTACATCCCCTTTGACTATTTGTACGAGAGTTATGGTCGTAGCCAGTCTTACCGCACTCATAAGGAAGAGTTTGCCCTTACTTCTCTGGGGCACATTCACCGCCGGGTATTCTTCTTTATAGTATGCTTCTTGAGTCTGATGGTGTTCCCGAAAAAGAAAGAAAGAATCCACACCAGGTTGGCTATGGTTACCAAGACTCTGATGGAAGGGATTGACGGGCAGGACTTCAGTATCGTGCCAATGATCATTGCTGACATGTGCCGAGCCTTGGAAAAGTGTCAATGAAGAGCAAAACATTTCGAGGGTTGCAATCTGTTACTCTAGTTGTGGCTCACTGAGCATTTGCAAAAGGGCGACTACCGTCAAGAAATCCATAGGAGAATTTGGGGTGATCATATTGCTTTCCATCATCCAAAGCGTATGAACTACATCCCCGACATGTTTGCTCAGCCAAAAAATGCCAATGGATGGGCCGAGTTACTAGGAAACTTTACCGAGGATCAGATTCAGTGGATGTTTGAGTGGTTCCCAACCGACGAGTTCATCATCCGAACTCAAGACACCCCATTTCTGATATTGATTGGTCTAAGAGGGACGTATCCTTACGTATCGATCCGAGTCATGAGGCAGGGAGGAAGGAAGCAAGTTATACCAAGGGTCGAGAAGATGAGTCATCTCAGGGAATATTTCCAAAATGACGACATCCCTCATAAGTGCCAAGCTCAACATTTGTGGCACTGCAAGATACGGTTAGAAAAGGACACTATTGAACCCGACAGGTATCATGTTGGTTACTCTCCTTATTATCTGGGATGGTTGGAAGATAACTGGGGTGGAAGCATCGATCCAGGGTTTGCTCGAGGCCACAGGGTCATAGATGAGAAGCTGAGGCAACGACTAGACTCAACCAGTTTTGCAAGAGGCTCCGTGATTATGAAGAAGCTCATCATAAAATACACGAGGCCAACAAGAAGCGGATAGAGGAATGGAAATACATGGCCATCACCTCCACCCAGAGGCTAGCACACTTGGAGCGAGGCATAGTCGACTTAGAGGAGAAGTTCATTAGGAGGATCGAGACCTGTCAGAAGGCCGAGGGAGCCGAATGAGGAATTCTAGCCAGGACCTACTTGCTGCTGGGACTCCCCGAGATGGGGAAAATGATCAAGGCGAGCAGAGATGCCGAGTATGGGGAAGGTCTTTCTAGGACCAAGTAGATAGGATTGTCTTTACTTTTCCGTCTGATGTAATAAGGCCACTGGCCATTAGTGACATTTTATATTTTTCGCATTCTTAGAGTCGTGTTGGATTTGTCTATTTTATTATCAATAAAATGAGGCATTTAGCATCTTAAGTCCTCCAAATTAATTTGTCGCTAGGCCTACCTCGGGCTCAAGAGGTTCCCTAATTTAGGATACGCTTTACATTTCTGCACTACGTGTTTAAATATCGCAATATATTATGACTCCTCACTAACTTCATTACTTTTTAGTTTTTGTTTTCTTTATTTATTATTCCCCTCCCCAAAGGTTAGTTCGTGCATTCTGGCATCATCCGCCTACCGTACAAGATCAAAGGGCCCTCCTCCTACTCCTCCTCCTAGTCCTCCCAAAGGACAAAATCAAGGGTAAAACTAAGATGGCAGAGGCAAGAGACATCAGAAAAGACAACAGGGATGAACAGGTTGAGATCGCTGATGGTTGGGGTATTTAGGTTCTGCGAGAGGGTATGTCTCCACCGGAGAAGAAGCTGCTGAAGTTCCAAGAGGAACTTGACCAAGTCAAGAATTTGGTTCACCTATCACTTTCCCTCAATGTTCCAGATGTCCACTTCCCAAATGCTCCAAACACCACTTTACCACAAAACATCCCTAAACAACCGAATCACCCCAAGGACCAAGTCTCGCCAGCACAATGCAATGCTTGTCACCATAACACTCCACCTCAACAGGATCAGACAAAAGACCACTTACAGGCCTACAATAATCCCATTTATGTGGATACCGTGGCCCATTCCACCCGCATACCCCTGATTCTGACGAGAAGGAAAGGCTCATAAGGAATTTGGCCGAGGAACTCAAGAATTTGACCAACCGAGTTCAAGGCGTCGAAGGAGTTAAAGGGATTGAGCGACTGAACTATGAAGATATTTCCATACAGCCTGATGTCGAACTGCTCGAGGGGTACAAACCTCCTAATTTCGAGATGTTCGATGGTACTGGTGATCCAAGAGTCCATTTGAGAACTTACTGTGACAAATTGGTTGGCGTGGGAAAAGATGAAAGAATCCGCATGAAACTCATGAAGAGCTTAAAGGGAGATGCACTGTCCTGGTACATCATCCAGGACCCAAAGAAATGGTCCAATTGGGTAAGAATGGCAACGGATTTCATGGATCGATTTAGGTTTAACACAGAAAATGCACCAGATGTATTCTCCATCCAGAATCTAAAAAAGAAGCCTACGGAGACCTTTCGCGAGTATGCTACTCGTTGGGGGTCAGAAGCTGCCAAGGTCAGACCAGCTTTAGAAGAGGAAAAAATGAAGAAGTTCTTTGTGCGAGCACATGATCTCCAGTATTATGAATGGTTTATGATGGTGGAGGTTCATAAGTTCTCTGACATAATCAAATTGGGAGAACGAATCGAGGAAGGCATCAAAAACGGTATGGTTACAAACTTTGAAGCTTTACAGGCTACTAATAAAGCTCTACAGTCTGGTGGTGTGTCCAGAAAGAAGGATGTGGGAACCGTGATGGTTGCACAACAAGCCAAATCCCCGCCTAAATAGCAAGTATATCCAGCACCCTCATTCACATACTAACTAGCTCCAAGTTACCAAGCACCTTCACCTCAATACCAAGCACCCTCACCCGCATATCAAGCTCCACCACCCACATATCAGCCTACCTCGCCCAGATACTCCCAACCAGCCCCCGTTTACAATGCCTACAATTCCCAACCTTCTCACTACCAATCCCCACCTACTCGCCAAAACTTCCCAATACCTTGCCATAACATCGACCTTCGCCCTCCAAAATAGTATACTGCCATAGACGAGCCCATTGATCAACTATATAAAAGACTCAAAGCCGCCGGTTATGTCACACCCATTCCTGCTGCCACCCCTGAGAACCCTTCTCAGTGGATCAACACAAACAAATCATGTGCTTACCACTCCGGCATGAAGGGACACACCACCGAGGAATGTCGTTCCTTGAAAGACAAGATACAAACCCTCATAGACAACAAAATCATTGTAGCCAAGGACCCTTCTCCTAATGTTCGCAATAATCCGTTGCCAGACCATAAAGGTGGTGTCCATATGATTGAAGTAGATGATGATTGGAATCTTGAGGGATCAATTGGGCTGATTGCAGAGGGTGATCCGAAGAAGCCCGCAATTACTCTCAACCCAATTGTGGTTCAGATGCAGCCATCCGAGGATGCTGAGGTAAACATGTCCATTCCACTCAAGTTTGAATCGAGACCGCCCTCAAAAGAAAAGGCCACAGTGCCGATCGAAGTTGAGTTTGTACGGCCACTTGAAGTAGCAGTCCGGCCGCCTATAACATATACTCCGGTGGGAATGAGGACGACCATACCTATTCTAGTGGAAATGTCAACAACGCCACCCTTTTACTCAAACTCCATCCCATGGGACTACACAGCTGAAGCAAGGAGAAAGGGTGAAAACAAGTCTGATGAAGCCATTGCTGCACAGGGTATGACCAGAACTGGCAGAGTTTATTCCCCTGAACATTTGGTTGAATCTAGCGAGCAGGCCGCCAACCGTCCTCCCACCATTGAGACAGGTTCAGACAATCATTGGAGAAAGATCCAAGACAAGGAGTACTCAATCCTCGACCAGTTGAACAAGACACCAACTCAGATATCTATCCTCTCTCTATTACAGAATTCTGAGACGCACAGGAGTGCCTTGCTAAGAGTGCTGAGTGAGGCATACGTACCAGACAATATCACCGACGGGGAGATGGAAAACATGGTGGGCCAGGTTCTAGAAAGCCACAAGATTACTTTCCATGAAGATGAGCTTCCGCCCGAGGGGTTAGGGCATAATAGAGCACTGCACATCACTGTGCAATATGAGGACCACTTCATTACAAGGATCTTAATTGATGGGGGTTCCAACCTCAACATTTGTCCGCTGATCACACTCAAGAAATTGGGCAAATGTCTACATGACATAAAAGAAGGAGAAATCAATGTAAAAAGCCTTCGATGGTTCACAGAGGTCCACTATGGGAGAAATCACCTTGTGCTTACAGATGGGACCAACCTGGTTCGATGTAGACTTCCAAGTGATAGACGTGCCCGCATCCTACAACTTGCTGTAAGGGCGACCTTGGATACACGTCGTTGAGGTCGTGGAATCAACCCTACATCAAGCATTGAAGTTTGAATGGAATCATCAAGAGGTAATCATTCATGGCGACGGTAGCAACCATATCTACGGTCGCCAGACTTTTTTGGTCATTGATGGGAGAAGGAAGTTGGGTGGATAAATCTACCATAACATTGAACGAGTTAACGCCATTGATAAGGAAAAATGGTGGGACAGTAAGATCGAGAGAATATTGAACTAGAAAGGATATGAGCCAGGCAAAGGGCTCGGTAAAAATCTCTAGGGAATAACGAAGCCAATAACACTCAAGAAGCACGGTACCACTTTCGGGCTGGGGTATGACTACACTTGGAAGGAATTCAAGGACTGGTCGCCACCATGGCGAAATCCTTACTACCCATTGGAGAAGTCGATACCTCACCTAGAGAAAACTTTCCCGCAAGCTGATATCATCTACGATACGGACGAAGAGGAAGCGATAGCGGCAATGAGGGATTTATTTATGGACGATGAGGACATAGACTGCTGTGTCATTATTGAAGAGGAGGGGGAGGAAGGCCCTTCCATACAGGTCGTGAGAAGAGGATCATATCTCAAGAATTGGTCTGTCAGGACGACGAAAGCCCGTCGAGCCTCGGGGTAGCAAGGCTAACAAAACAAGCATTTATTTACAGCTTATTTATTTAAAAAAAAATTCTTCCTTTTCGCATTTTTAATTTCTGCAAGAAAAAGCTCCTATGTCCAAACAATTATTCAATTTATCAAAGCATTTGCAGTTTCTCTATAAATCGTATATTTACTTGCTACTGTTTTCCTCCCCATTACTTTATTTACACCGCATTACTATTACTTATCTTGATAAACCGACGACTGTGACATGCAACGAGGCAATGCAGCAAACGGATTCCGATTCAGACGAGGATGATATACCTAAGAATATTGTTAAAGAGGTCGAGAGCTTTGAGAATAGACCTAAGTCTAACTTGGACGAGACTGAGGTTGTCAACCTGGGAAACGTAGAGAATGTCAAAGAAACATGCGTCAGTGTTCATATGTCGCCATTAGAAAAGGATGAATGTACAGAGTTTTTAAGAGAATATAAAGACATATTCGCCTGGTCGTATGATGACATGACTGGCCTCAGTACAACTATTGTGGCCCACAAGTTGCCAACCGATCCGACATGCCCACCGGTGAAGCAAAAACTGAGGAAGTTCAAACCATACATGAGCTTGAAAATCAAAGAAGAAGTCACCAAGCAGATCAACGCCAGGGCTCTACGGGTGGTTGAATACTCGACATGGTTAGCCAACATCGTGCCTGTGCCAAAGAAAGATGGGAAGGTTAGAGTATGTGTCGACTACCAGGATCTCAACCGGGCCAGTCCGAAGGACGACTTCCCCTTGCCAAATATACACATCCTAATTGACAACTGCACCAAGCATGAGCTGCAGTCCTTTGTAGATTGTTTCGCTGGCTACCATCAGATTTGGATAGACGAGGAAGATGCTGAGAAAACGGCATTCATTACGCCATGAGGAGTGTATTGTTACAAGATGATGTCATTCGGTCTAAAGAATGCAGGGGCCACCTACATGAGAGTTATGACTACTATATTTCATGATATGATTCACAAAGAGATCGAGGTATATGTGGACGACGTCATCATCAAATCAAGGAGAGCTGCTAACCATATGGAAGATCTGAGGAAGTTCTTCAACAGGTTAAGGAAGTACAATTTGAAACTTAACCCTGCAAAGTGTGCATNTCGGTCTGAAGAATGCAGGGGCCACCTACATGAGGGCCATGACTACTATATTCCACGATATGATTCACAAGGAGATCGAGGTATATGTGGACGACGTCATCATCAAATCAAGGAAAGCCGCTGACCATATGGAAGATCTGAGGAAGTTCTTCAACAGGTTAAGGAAGTACAATTTGAAACTTAACCCTGCAAAGTGTGCATTCGGGGTTCCTGTTGGCAAGTTACTAGGGTTCATCGTCACNGATCTTCAAAATGTTGAGAAAAGATGCTGCAACCAAGTGGACCGAGGATTGTCAAAAAGCCTTCGACAGAATCAAGGAGTACCTCTCAACACCACCAGTCCTGGTACCACCCGAGCCAGGTAGACCTCAGTTACTTTACTTTGCTGTGTTAGATGGAGCTTTCGGTTGCGTTCTTGGGCAACATGACGAAACAGGAAGGAAAGAGCAGGCCATTTACTATCTTAGCAAGAAATTCACTCCATATGAAGCCCGGTACTCTTTATTGGAACGCACTTGCTTTGCTCTGACTTGGGTCGCACAAAAGTTTAGGCACTATTTCTGTGCATATACAACGTACCTCATATCATGGATGGATCCGTTGAAATACATCTTTCAGAAGCCCATGCCCACTGGCAAACTGGCCAAATGGCAAATCTTGTTAAGTGAGTTCGATGTTATTTACGTGACTCAGAAGGCGGTCAAGGGACAAACATTAGCATATCATCTCACTGAAAATCCTATGGACGGGAAATACGAACTATTAAAAATGTATTTTCCCGATGAAAAAGTGTCATTCGTAGGAGAGGACATTGCAGAATCCTACGATGGTTGGAGGAAGTTCTTTGACGGGCCCGCAAACTTCAAAGGCGTAGGTATTGGGGCAGTCTTAATATTAGAAATTGGTTAGCACTATCCAGTATCCGCCAAACTCAGGTTTCCCTGCACAAACAACATGGCTGCATATGAGGCCTGCATCTTGGGACTCAACTTGGCCATCGACATGAACGTTCATGAGTTATTAGTGATTGGTGATTCAGACCTATTGATACACTAAGTAAAAGGAGAATGGGCGACCAAGAATTACAAGATACTGCCATATCCTACATCGTGTACAGGAGTTGAGAAAGAGGTTCACAAAGATAGAGTTCCGGCACGTCCCCAGAATCCAAAATGAGTTCGCCGATGCATTAGTTACCTTGTCATCTATGATCCAGCATCTAGACAAGAATTTCATCGATCCCATCCCAGTTGGGATCCACAATCAACTGTCCTACTGCTCCCATGTTTAAGTAGAAGCAGACGGAAAGCCTTGGTTTCATGATATCAAAAAGTACTTGGCAAAGGGATAATATCCAGAACTTGCAAACGCTACTCAGAAGCGCACACTTCGAAGGTTGTCAAACAATTTCTTTCACAGCGGAGGGATCCTGTATAGAGGACTCCTGATTTGGTTTTACTAAGGTGTGTCGAAGCAAAAAAACTATTGGAGGAGATATGTGATGGTACATGCGGTCCTCATATGAACGGGTTCGTTCTTTCAAAGAAGATACTTCGGGTCGGTTATTTTTGGATGACCATGGAAACGGATTGCATCCAGTATGTTCGGAAATGCCACCATTGTCAGATACATGGTGATATGATAAAGGTACCTCCCAGTGAGCCTAATGCAACAAGTTCGCCATGGTCGTTCGCCGCTTAGGGCATGGATGTTATTGGACCAATCGAGCCTGCCGCCTCCAACGGACACATGTTTATTCTGGTTTCCATTGATTACTTTACCAAATGGGTCGAAGCAGCCTCTTACAAAGCAGTTACTAAGAAAGTCGTGGCCGACTTTGTCCGCGACCGCATAGTTCGTCGATTGGGAGTTTAGAGTCAATCATTACCGACAATGGTTCCAATCTCAAATGTGACCTGATGAGAGCCATGTGTGAAACCTTCAAGGTCAAACACAAGAATTCCACAGCATACAGACCTAAGATGAATGGAGCCGTTGAGGCTGCCAACAAGAATTTCAAGAGGATATTGAGAAAGATAATAGAGAAGCACAAGCAATGGCATGAGAAGCTGTCATTCGCCTTACTGGGATACCGCACCATAGTCCGCACATCAACTGGGGCAACTTCTTACATGTTGGTTTATGGTACAGAAGTCGTTATTCCTGCCGAGGTTGAAATTCCATCCTTGAGAATCATACTTGAAGCCGAGCTCAGCGATTCAGAGTGGGTACGAAGCCGTTATGAGTAATTGGCCCTCATAGACGGAAAAAGAATGAACGCAGTTTGTCATGGTCAGCTATATCAGAACAGAATGACAAGAGGCTTCAACAAGAAAGTCAAACCAAGACGATTCACACCGGGGCAGCTGGTGTTAAAGAAGATATTTCCGCATCAAGACGAAGCCAAAGGGAAGTTCTCTCCCAACTGGCAGGGTCCGTACATGGTTCACAGAGTGCTGACTGGAGGAGCACTTATACTTGCAAAAATGAATGGAGAAATCTGGCCAAAGCCAATCAACTCAGATGCAGTCAAGCGCTACTATGTGTAACTTTCATGCTTTTATCAAATGTTGTAATTGAACTACGCCTGACCTGATTCCCATTTAAGAGGGGATATGTAGGCAGCCTTATGGGTTCGGTCACATTTTAATTAAAATTTCATTTCCCCCACGAATGGAAACTGGGGAAGAATTTTGAGGAGGGAACTCAAAATTCCGAAGCAAATGCAGTCGAGCACCGCACAAGCAACAACCAGAAGCATTCACACATCAAACTGGGGCAGAATTTTGAGGAGGACCCTCAAAATTCCATAGTAAGAGAGGTTGCAATGTCTTGAACCGCGTCGTGGTCGTCGGTTCATCCAAAGAAATTACTTTAAATTATATGTTATATTTTTATAAAACCATGCATATTTGCTTCTCAAAACAGCTTGTTTAGCAATGCTACCCCTGCGATATGAGCAACGAGGTCCCTGTTATCAAGTAGACAGGCCGAGCCGAGCCAGTGGGGATGCGAGCTAACCCTCCCCTCTGCAGAACTCATAATTTTTCTTTTGATGCAGGCACAAAGACGGAAAAAGCCTAGAACACATTACTATCTTTGCAAGATGCATATTTCTTAAGGACACGCTCTCAAACTCGTCGCACATGCCGACGCTTACTATCATCACAAACAACATTTATTCACCACAATCGTATCACCGCAGTTTATCATCAGCTAAGAACTCTTACTGTAGTTTATTTTCCCACACTACATAAGGCTATTTTGCCTTTCGAGACTAAACGTTGTCTCCCCCTGCATTTTTATTTCTTGCACTGCATAAGGCTATCATTCTGCCTTCCGAGGTTCTATGCTACCTCCCCTGCATTTTTATTTCATGCACTGCATAAGGCTATCATATGGCCTTCCGAGGTTCTACGCTACCTCCCCTGCATTTTATTTCCTGCATTGCATAAGGCTACTATTCTGCCTTCCGAGGTTCTACGCTACCTCCCCTGTATTTTATTTCCTGCGTTGCATAAGGTTACCATTCTGCCTTCCGAGGTTCTACGCTACCTCCCCTCCAGTTTATTTCCTGCATTGCATAAGGCTACTATTCTGCCATCCGAGGTTCTACGCTACCTCCCATGCATTTTTATTTCCTGCATTGCATAAGGCTATCATTCTGCCTTCCGAGGCTCCACGCTACCTCCCCTGCATTTTACTTCATTGCATAAATCTCCTATCTACCTCTTCAAAGAAACCACCTTTCATGACGTTATTTATTTATGCTTCTCTCGGGCTAAGCTCTGCCCCTCTTTTCTTTCGCAAATTGCAAGACTAAACTATGTCTTGTTAGAATAATACTACTGCATTATTCATGGGCTGAAATATTGCCAACTTGTCCAAAGGCGCCATCGTTCGGAGGCACCATCTTCATGGCCCGAGAACATCATTTCATGGCATGAGGATCTCTTTTATTCAACTTGCATATAATTATTCAAAGGCACCATAGTTCGGAGGCACCATCCTCATGGCCCGAGAACGTCATTTCATAGCCTACGAATCCAGCACCAAGCGATTCATGGTCCAGGATATCATGGTCTAAGGACAATCATCCTCAATTGTCCAAAGACAGCATTCATAGTCCAACGGGAACTTGCATCATGTTTATATTATGCACGATATATGCTTGTTATTTATTTGCAGGTAATCCAGCCGGAATAGCCAACCAGGCAGGAGCGGACCGCTCCAGTTCTCCGATACAACCCCGTAAGACCTTCCTACTTTACCTTACCTCGCACCTTGCGTCGGTTCTTGTGAAACATCACCGACATATTTCGCCAATGATTCCAGAACTACATACGGCCTGATTCCTGTAAAACCAGGGATATGTAGGCAGCTTAGAAGCCAGGGTGCGACCTAATTCTCTCCCACGGTTTCCTCTCGATCAAAATTGGCCATCATATCTTTACTTGACAACTATTTCATCATTCTCGGGTAAAGAGGGGCAGCTGTTGATACCCAATTTTTTCTCAAATTATTTTTCAAACTTGCATATAAGCTTTCAAAATCACTCTTTGCAATAATGAGTGTTTTCCCCTATTTTTCCATGTTTTTATTAAATTATTTTCCTGTTTATTTTAATTTCATATTTAAATAATTCATAAATTATGTTATAAATAATTCAAAGTGTTTCCCCGCTCAGTATGCTATTTTTAATTATTTTTGTTCATTAGGATTCAATTATTTCACAAATTAGCCAATTGGGTCTCATTTAATTTTAATTACAGTAATTCTACAATTATAGCCCAATTGAATACTTTGTGTTGTTTTAATTCGAAATTTATGCATTCTTTAAATTTTATATTATTTAATTAATTTAACAATTAGCCACCTTTTATTTAACACATAGCCAAAATTATACCCAACCCATCTGATTTCATTAACCCAATTGACCCAGCCCAGTCTTCAAATTATACCCGACCCAACCCCATGTGTGATCTTAGCCGTTGATCATATGAGATCAACAGTCCAGATCTGACTTTCCTTAATTAATTCAAACGACCCCTCACCAACCCCCTCATTTTCCCAGATCCCTTCATCTCTCTACGCTGGTCTCTCTCTCTCTAGAGAATTCTGTCTCTTCGTCTTCGATGAAGCTCCTCTGCCTCCCTCCGGCCATCTCCGACCACCACCCTTTCGACCACCAGCCTCCATGAGGTCTCTTCCATCTGGTTCACTTCGTCTCTGAAGCCCTCAAGGGTGTGGGCCATGCCAACTTGCACCTGGACTCCTGCTTTGGGTTGTTCCCGGCCTCTCCGGTGGGGTTTTGACATGGACACGCCATATCCACCACGATCTTTGAGTTTCACGGCAGGTTCTCCAGTTATCTCGGGTTCTCTTATGAAACCCTAATTTTTGCCTAAACCTCTCGGATCCATGGTATTTTTAATCGATTCAAGCCTGTTTTTTATGTTTTACATTATTCTCGACTGAGAATCTTCGATTTTCAAACGTTTTTACTTCCTTTTTAAAACTAGGGTTTTTCAGAACCCTTTTATGCCTGTTTAATGCTAAGTTTTTCTTTGTGTTTTAGTCGATTCTTTGCATATCATAACTGATTTGATGACTTTTACTAGGTTTTATCTCGTTTATGTTAAAAACCCTAATTTTCCTAGACTTCTATATGTGGTTTTGCGTATTAGCATGACTGTTCGTCTATCTTTGCTTGAGTTTCTGTGATTACATTGCTTTGAATGTGTTCTACTGAGTTTTCTTAGCCTAACTTCTGCTTATGACTATCTGGGTTGTTCAGATTTGCATCTTTCTACTAGCACTTGTTTGACACGCTGGTTTACTATGTCTAGACAATCCTGCCTATTTATATGATTGTGACTCCTTCTTTGATTGATTCTGGATTCCCTACTTAGGGGTTTGATTGACAGACTTCCCTCTAAACCCTCAATTTCGATTCAAAATTAATTGACTCACCTGTTTAAATTGATTGATTCCTTTACCTTGTTTGTTAAGGTATTTTATTTACTGAATCCTTTCCTTAATTAAAGTTTTCTGAATTTAGTCCTAGTTTACTACTCTATACTTAATAAACTTTAACTCCTTCCTTATTAGTCATGTACTGATTTTATATGTTACTAGGTCTTACCGTGTGAATTTTGAAACCCCTTAACTTAAGGGAACAAATGTCTTGATTTCCTGGTTAATTGATTACGAGTTCCTTGATTACATTGCTACTTTGATTCTTTCCTTATTTAGTCTCGTACTGTCTTCTATTTACCTTATATGCTATGTGTTTTACCGTATGAGTTTTTAAATCCCTTGACTTAAGGGAATCGTGTCTTAATTTCTCACACTGATTGATTCTGACTTCTTTTTTTTACCATGCCTTTGTGATTCTTGCCATATTTTGCTACCTGTTTTTTTTTAAATATAAAAATCCTAGATTTTCACAAACACAAAGACACAGACACACTTGTGGTTAAAAACTCTCTCTCACACTAAAGCTCTCTTCTCTGTTACTCGGGTTCTTTGTTCTTGTCTACTGCTAGCCAGCTACAAGCCAAGGCTAACCATTGTGCTTTTTCTCTTGTTCTCTCATTCTGCTTGTTTTCCTCTTCAATGGTATGTCTTATTTTAAATTTAAAGCTTCATCAACAACATGATTCTCTACTTGTTTCAGTTCTTATTGTTCTTAGTCTGTTTTTACTTATGGTTCTTCTGTGAAACTTGCAACTAGAATACATCCTCAGCATGCTATTATCTCTCTTGTCCCGTGTGTTTTGGGCATATCTATTAGCTGTTTTCATGATTGTGTTGTACCCCAATCCCTTGACCCTCTCTATGTGACTTCTTTATGGTTGGTTTATGGCTATGTCAGAGTAAGCAATCTCTGATCATGTCCAAACCATTCCTAGATCTTTCACCGGATTGTTTACCATTAAATGTTCTACCTGTTCCCACCCCCATTACCCGTGCTTGTAATGTCTGAACCTGTTGTAATGCTGTGTGTTTTGGCTGTGCATCTCTGATGTTGTGTGAAGGCTGTTCCTTACTCATCTCTTTTCCAAAAATTGTTTTTGCCAAACAAATTCTCTGGTTTATGAACTCTCTTTCAAAACTCTTCTATTTTTTTCAAACTCACTTCTGGCACTTGACATTATTCCTAGAGACCTAGGTTCCACCCCCTCAGTGTGAGCATTGCTTAAGGAACCTCTCGAGTTCCCTCTGAACTTTGACACACTCAGGCTGGTATTTCCACATTGCACATGCATAAAATTGGCAATTATGTTTGGGTGCTGGTATTGACCAGGGACCCACGAGGGCCTTAGGGAGCTTAGCGGCACCCGGACCGNATAGAAGTAGCTTCTTATTTTCCTTTCAGTTATGTAATTTATCATCCTTGGTTTGTAATAATCTGTAAATAAATACTTGGGGCTGAATAGTGAAGATGGGAGGGGATTATGCATGCTTAATATAGTTATGGGTAGAAATCATGACTATAGGATTTATTTACCTATGTGTGAAATAGTATCATGTTTAGGACTTGCATTTCACTAGTTTTGATTCTCATAAGAAAAATAGTCAGTATTACGAAAGGCCTAATCCTTCTTAAAACCAAAAATCAACTATTTTATGTATTGCCTGTATTACAGAATAAATGGTCTTCACAACCAATCAGTCTTTCTCTGAAAGTCATCCAACTTTGCTGCTTGTTACCACTCTCAACTCATGCTTTGCCTAGAAACTGCTGGATTTTCAAAATCATTTACCCTCCTTCTAAAATATGTAAAAATCACTCTGTTTATTTAAATCCCTTCTCTGCTTTCATACTACTGGTTTCTAAAATTATTTACTCACTTCCCTTTTACTAAAAATTCATTAAAAACTGCTGATTCTTGCTCTATTTTTGAACTACTGGATTTTCAAAATTAGTCACTCCCCTTCTACAAATCACTCTGTATTTTTTAAATCCCGCTTTACCTTCAAATTACTGAGTTTTCAAAATCATTCATTCCCTTTGCTAAAACTCGCTGATGCCTACTATTTTCACACTCAAATTTCCTGCTTTAAGTTCTGACTTTGAGACCTTTGTTGTGTTTGAGACGTGCTATTTTACTTGTCTCATTTGTGGAGGGATATATGAGCCCCCTAACTGCCTATGTGAATCCTTTATGTGCAAGTCCTAATTGTTTTCTACTTGTCGCCTAGAGTTTATCCTTTAAAACTAAAGGGTTCAGCCTAGTACTCACCTTGTAGGATTATTAGTCCTAAAAACCCTCCAGGACTTATAGAATGGGACGGGTAATAGCACACAGTAATCTTTCAAGACCAACACACGCGTTTTAAATACCTCTACGGGGTGGGAAGGGTAGAATATGGATATGATGATCGGTGCGCTAATACCTTGTGTAGCCCCTCATCGAGGATGTGACATACCTTGTATTGCATTGATGTGAACCATATTACTCTAAACCTAGGACAATTCTTTTCAAATATTTTTACTCTAATATTTGTTTGAAATCCCCTCTTCTATGAACCTTACTTGCTATTTGTTTACCGTCCAAATTCATAAAACTTCTTGGGTGGGACCCACAGTACTGGATCTTGAGGGGTGCCTAACACCTTCCCCTTAGGATAACTTCAAGCCCTTACCCAATCTATGGTAATTCAAACTAGTTCATGAGTTATCTACTCTAGGTTCCCTAACGCACCACAAAATCGTTAGGTGGTGACTCTTCCTTAAACCTCTTCCTTTAAGGAGTTGTCCAAAATGTCATAAACCCGATCTCTCCGCACCTGAAGCGTGCGAGGAAAAAGGGGGCCCGACATCAGCCCTAGCCGTGGATCCTCAGGTAGAGTTCGATGAGAAATTTCCAGGTTAGACTGTTCTTGCTGGACCAACTCAGGTCCCGGAGGGTTTTATTTCCACCCCAGTTCTTCAGGATGATTTGGTCCAATTGGTGGGCCTTATGGAGAGTGTGGCCCAAACTAGCGCATTCCCCATGGCACCAGTCGTATCTCAGGCTGGAGGAGTATCCCAGACTCCTGCTACTCACACTCCGGAGCAGATGACTCCCCAATTTCAGACTTCAACAGCTCATCCAGTCGGAGTAGTTCAGCCAGGTGTTGCGGCACATCCCGATTATGGGTCAGTTATGTCTTCTGAAGCTTTGTGGAGATTGTATAGGTTTACTAAGTCTTTCCAGTCCATTTCAATGGTGCTACCTCAGAGGAGCCCCAACAGTAGCTTGATAGCTGTCATGGGGTTCTTCGGAACATGGGTATATTGGAGACTAATAGGGTCAACTTTGCTGCTTTTCAGATGATTAGTTCCACCAAGAAATGGTGGAGGGATTATTTGTTGACCAGACCAACTGGGTTGCCTGCTCTTACTTGGGACCAGTTCACTCGTCTATTCCTAGAGAAGTTTCTGCCTATCACCTTGAGTGAGGAGCGCCTTCGTCAATTCGAGCATCTCCAGCAGGGAAGCATGACTGTTACTCAGTACGAGATCCGTTTTGTGCACTTGGCCCGTCATGCTATTCTTCTGCTTCCTACCGAGAGAGAGAGAGAGAGAGAGATAGAGAGAGAGGGCGAAGAGGTTTATTGAGTGACTTGCTCAGCTTATTAGATTGCAGATGGCTAAGGAGTCTGGGTGCAAGATTTCTTTTTAGGTGGCTGCCAATGTCGCCAGGCGAGTCGATATGGTTCTTGGACAGAGAGGTCAACGGTCAGACAAGAGACCTCGTCATTCCGGTGGGTTCAGCAGTGCCTCGTATGGATGCAGAGGTACTTTTGGTAGAGGTCATCCTCCCAGGCCGTCCCATTCAACGCTTCAGTCATCCCGCATTGCTTTAGGGAGTCGTGGTCCTTATGTTCCTCCTTCTGGACACCCAGCTCCTATCAGTGCACCTCTTATTCAATTATTACCATGGTCAACTAGCCCGTTCGAGTCAGTCTCAGTTTCCACAGCCACATTATCAAGATGAATGTTTCGAGTGTGGTGGTTATAGGAATATCAGGAGGACCTGTACGAGATTATTGGGTGTTCCACCACAACATCAAAGTTTCATGCCATGATTCTGGCACCAGTTGTTGCACCACCTGCTTAGCCAGCCAGAGCCAGGGGTCAGGCAGCCAAAGGTAGGGGCCAGACTGTTTGAGGTAGAGGTCAGGCCATTAGAGGAGGAGGCTCGCGCTAGAGGCCGTCCCAAGGATATGGTTCAGAGTAGTGGGGCCCAACCCCAATGTTATTTTTTCCAGCCAGACCTAAGACTCAGTCATCCGATGTTGTTATTATAGGTATTGTTTCAGTTTGCAGTAGAGATGCTTCAGTTCTATTTGATTCGGGGTCTACTTACTCCTATGTGTCATCTTATTTTGCTTCATATTTGGTTGTGCCTCGTGATTCTTTGATTGCCCCTGTATATGTGTCTACACCTGTGGAGGATGTTATTATTGTAGATAGTATATATTGTTCGTGTATGGTCACTATTGGGAGTCCTGAGACCACTGTAGATCTTCTACTCCTCGATATGGTTGATTTTGATGTTATATTGGGCATGGATTGGCTGTCACCTTCTCACGCTATATTGGACTGTCACGCCAAGATAGTGACCTTAGCCTGGGTTGCCTTGATTAGAGGGTAAAGGGACTCCTGGCCATTCTACCAGCAGGATTATCTCTTATATGAAGGCTCAACGTATGGCTGAGAACGGGTGTTTAGCTTATTTGGCGTATGTTCGTGATTCTAGTGCGGGGATTCCTTTTATGGATTATGTTCCTGTTGTTCGTGAGTTTCCAGAGGTTTTTCCTGCAGACCTGCCAGGGATGCCACCTGACAGGGATATTAATTTTTGTATTGATTTGGCTCCGAACACTCAGCCCATTTCCATTCTGCCATAGCAGTTGGTCCCGCTAGAGTTGAAAGAATTGAAAGAACAGTTGTAGGATTTGCTTTATAAGGGCTTCATTAGACCTGGTGTCTCGCCCTGGGGTGCACCAATGTTGTTTGTAAAGAAGAAAGATGGGTCCATGAGGATGTGTATATATTATCGACAGTTGAACAAAGTCACCATCAAGAACAAGTATTCATTGCTGAGGATTGATAATTAATTTGATCAGCTTCAGGATGCCAAGGTGTTTTTGAAGATTCATTTGAGATCCGGCTACCATCAGTTGAGGATTAGGGCATCTGATGTCCCTAAGATAGATTTTCGGATGCGGTATGGGCATTATGCGTTTCTGGTGATGTCCTTTGGGTTGACCAATGCCCCAGCAGCATTATGGACTTGATGAACCGAGTGTTGAAGCCTTATTTGTATTCGTTTATGGTTGTGTTTATTGATGACATCTTGATATACTCCCGCAGCCGAGAGGAGCATGAGCAACACCTTAGGATAGTGCTCTAGACTCTGAGAGACAACCAGTTGTATGCTAAATGTTTGAAGTGCGAGTTTTGGTTGGATTCAGTCGCTTTCTTGGGCCATGTTTTTTCTGCATAGGGCATTCAGGTAGATCATAAGAAGATTGAGGCAGTCCAGAATTGGCCTAGGCCCACTTCAGCTACGGAGATCAGGAGCTTCTTAGGTTTGCCAGTTATTACTGTCGATTTGTGAAGGGGTTTTCATATATAGCAGCCCCATTGACCAGGTTGACCCAGAAGGGTGCCCTGTTCAGATGGCCAAACGAGTGTCAGGCGAGCTTTCAGAAGCTCAAGATAGCTTTGACTCCAGCACCGGTGTTGGTATTACCATCAGGTTCAGGATCTTACATAAAATATTGTGATGCCTCCCGTGTTGGGATCGAAGCAGTATTGATGCATGAGGGCAGGGTGATTGCATATGCGTCTCGGTAGTTGAAGGTTCATGAGAATAATTACCTTGTCCATGATTTAGAGTTGGGTTCACGCGCTGAAGATTTGGAGGCACTATCTTTATGGCGTGTCGTGTGAGGTTTTCACGGATCATCGCAGTCTTCAGTATTTCTTCAACCAAAATGATCTCAATTTGAGGTAGAGGCGGTGGTTGGAGCTATTGAAAGACTATGATATCACGATCTTGTACCATCCCGGGAAGGCCAACGTGGTGGCTGACGCATTGAGTAGGAAGGCAGCAAGTATGGGCAGCCTTACGTTCATTCAAGCCGTCGAGATGCCGCTTGCATCATATGTTCAGACTTTGTCCAATCAGTTGGTGGGGTTGGATATTTCAGAGCCCAGTTGTGTTCTAGCTTGCATAGTCGCTCGGTCTTCCTTGTTTGACCGTATCAGAGATCGGAAGTATGATGACCCTCATTGTTTGGTTTTTAGGGACACAGTATGACACGGTGGTGCCAAGATGGTTACTGTTGGAGATGACAGGGTTTTGAGGATGCAGGGTCACATGTGTGTGCCTAATGTTGATGGACTTCATGAGTTGATTCTTGAGGAGGCTCACAATTCTCGGTATTCTATTCACCCGGGCGCCGCCAAGATGTACCAGGACTCACAACAGGATTATTAGTGGAGGAGGATGAAGAAGGATATAGTTTATTATGTATCTCGGTGCCTGAATTGTCAGCAGGTGAAGTACGAGCATCAGAGACCCCGTGGTTTGCTTCAATAGATAGATATTACTGAGTGGAGGTGAGAGCCTATCACTATGAACTTTGTTGTTGGACTCCCACGGACTTAGAGGAATATCGATGCCATTTGGGTCATTGTGGATAGGCTGACTAAGTCAGCACACTTCATTCCTGTGGCAACTACCTATTCTTCGCAGAGGCTGGCAGAGATTTATATTCGTAAGATCGTCCGTCTTCACGGTGTGCCCGTGTCTATCATTTTTTATTGAGGTATGCAGTTCACCTCGCACTTTTGGAGGGCAGTACATCATGAATTGGGTACGCGGGTTGAGTTGAGCACAGCATTCCATCCTTAGACGGACGAGCAGTCCGAGCATACTATTCAGATCTTGGAGGATATGCTCCACGCATGTGTTATAGACTTCGGAGGATCGTGGGATTAGTTCTTGCCTCTTCCAGAGTTAGCCTACAATAACATCTACCTGTAGAGCATTCAGATGGCTCCCTATAAGGCATTATATGGTAGACGGTGCCGGTCACCAGTTGGAAGGTTTGAGCCGGGGGAGGCTTGGTTGTTGGGTACCGATCTAGTACAGGAGGCCTTGGACAAGGTCAAGATTATACAGGATCAACTTCGCACAGCTCAGTCCAGGAAGAAGAGTTATGCCGACCGTAGAGTTCATGATATGGCATTCATGGTCGGGGAGAGGGTGTTGCTTTGGGTATCACCCATGAAGGGTGTCATGAGGTTTGGGGAAAAGGGCAAGTTGAGCCCTAGATATGTCGGGCCTTTTGAGATTCTCGAGAGAGTGGGAGAGGTGGCTTATAGGCTTGCATTGCCTCTAGGGTTATCATCAGTTCATCCAATGTTCCATGTGTCCATGCTCCGTAAGTATCATGGTCCCACGTATTACGCTTTATAGGGTCATGTAGTACGCTTTATATAGAGTGATCATTTTGCTTGGGGAGGGGGTGGAGAGGGGGGAGCTGACTGGCAATTTTTCTGTTATGCAGAAGGAGCATGGTTAATGGATTCTGAAGAAGGAGCCGACTCAAGACGGTTATCCAAAAGATTCCCTCTACAAATTAGTTTCAACAAACTACATAATATATATATATATATATATATATATATATATATATATATATATATATATGGATCACAACTCGCTTATATGGATATTTAATGGCAAAATAAACCCCAACAATTTTATATATACATAACTTTCCCAAATTATAAAAATCCTTTCTCCNCTATATATATATATATATATATATATATAGTTAAGAAGTAATAAGTTATTGTAATAACATAATAACTAATCATATGGAAGTAATAGAAGTTCTTATTGATAAAATATGAAATAAATGATACGTGCAATAAATCTTATTTTTCTAAAAATAATCTTCCTAATCATATGATCCGAAAGGGTTAATTAGGAGGAGATGACCAAGTGGGTAACTAATTTTAAATTTTCAGGCGATGGCTTCTAGGTCTTAGAATAGAATTTTTCACAAATAACAGGTCAAATTCGTTTTTTACCTTTTTAGCAGATATTCATAAATTTACACTAATTATACACAAATTATACATTATATATCCTTGAGCTTTTTCTAATTTGTACCATTGAGTGTGCGGCTACTTAAGTTAATTGTTATATTGGAATTAGCGTAACGTTTTGAAAATTGTGAATGTTAAGTGGGAGAGGATGGGCTAGGGTTATTAATTTATAATCTGATGATCGAGTCGATTCCATGATTATAAGTTCATTCCATACCGGACCAGGCCGGAATAGGGTTTTTTACCTCGAAAAATGGTATTAACAATTGTATTTGATTTGTGATTCTAAAAATACTTATTCTAATATTAGTTAATAATCAAGAAATGATAAGCTTAAGTAAGAAGAATGTGATAGCCAAACCAATGTTGTCACATAACTGGGGGCCTCGAGCTTAGTAACCTCGGGGGTCTCGAGGTCAGTCTTTGGAAGTGAATTATGAACAATAAATGAAGAGCAATAAATAAAGAACAATAAAGCTGAAGAATAATGTTGAGCAGGTTAAACAAGAAGGCCAGAGTAGAATGTTCCGTTACAATGAAAATTGTGTCATTTACAAATGATTGGGGTCCCCTTTATATAGGAAGGGAAACCCCTAATATGGTACATCTCTAATTATGACAAAGAATATTATTGGCACAGTTGTATAATGGTTTAGTACGGAGTTTTACTATTTCTTACAAATCCTATCCGTCCTAACCACGTGTCCGTGGGAATTTCCCATTTTTTCTTGACTGTCATCAATTTGGCACTACCTCGAGGTAGGTTGTGACGGGTACTCGATGTGCCTTCTTGAAGTGTATGCTCCGAGATCAATTCGAACTTTACTTCGAATTCTTCGAGCTCGGGCTCGGCGCAACAGAGACCTCGAAATTGGACTCCTTCGATTTCGGCTGTATACAGATATTCCTCGCGTTTCTTATAATGAAATGATAAGAAACGATTTGAATTCTCAACCCTTCGACGCTCTTTATAATGACATCACTCCTATGACGTAAACGCTGAAATGACTGAAGCGCCCCGCCGGTTCTCCTCCCCAAAAGCTATAATTGGTCATCAGGGACGGTCGACCATCAATATCAATGAATAGTCGCCATTTTTTCTCTTATATATACTCGCTTTACTTTATCATTAAGAACTTTACCATTCTGCAGCAACTATTTTCTTCTATAACTTCCCTTTCACCACCAGTTCTTCCACCGTATTAGTTCAAAGTTGCATTGGTGTTTTCATCTTCTCCTTCCTTTTCTAAAGAAATTATGACTAAACCATCCAAATCCGTTCCTTAGAAAGAAGGAATCTCCACTTCTACTTCCCGTCCGACCGGTGGAAAACCATCGCCGCTCAATGAGATCATTCCGAGCAGTTTTTCCTTGAAGAAGGACTTTACCATAGAAAAACCCCCCGATGTCCCTAACCGTCGGAAACACGCCTCGAAGTATATAAGATCAATCGAGGAGAGGCACCTTGCTGTGAGGAGAAAGTGCAGATGGGGGAAAGAGGTCGTTCTGCAAATACCCTCTCGTGAAGAGGATATTACGACCTATGTAGTGGGGTTTGTGACTGTGTATACATATCCCTTTACATTAGATCCCCTCGATCCACTCGTGCTCGAGTTTTGCCAAAGGTACCAAGTTACCCTGGCCCAGATCCATCCGTCCTTCTGGCAGGTCGTGCTAATGATGGGGGTTTTTACTGAAAAGGACGGGGTCGAGTTCACCTTAAGCCACCTTATTCGATTGTATCGACCTCAGCATTTCTGAGTTCTAATCAAGCTCCAACGCCGGTCCACTAAATCCTTCTTTGATAGTAACGACAAGGACAGAGATCGAGGTCGGATGAGTCGATTCATCTGACTGAGGACCATCGACATCATCCCCACGGAGTTCCTACCATTCCCCGAGAAATGGAACTTTACACGTGAGTAAAATGTTTTGCTTTATTTCCCTCTCATTAATTTTGCTAGAATTCGTATTACTGTTCCTTTTTTGTTCTCTCAGTGGTCCCGTAGATGCCTAACGCGATCCTCGATCTCGCGTATTGGGTTCACAAATTGGCAGCTACTTCAACGTATGACAAACGCAAGTGGCGGGATTTGTCGAAGGGCAAGTGGGAGGCGAAGCACCATGGTACGTGTTACACTACTTCTTCCTTAGTGAAAATACCTTTCTTCATATGACCTAACTTCTTGGTCGCAAGTATCGGTGAGTTTTTTGAGATAAGGCTACCCCCGCCTGGGGAGGAAGAAGAACCCTCGACTTCTAAGCCGAAGAAAGATAATAAGAGAAAAAGATCCTCGAAGAGCGAGGATGCCCAAAGCAAAATGGAGCCTGCTCGGAGGCGCAAGAAGAATGTGGTCATCAACGGGGATTTTGACTTTGCCCGCCGGTCCGTGGGATATGATGACGATGAACTAGAGAGTTCAACATTGGCGACTCGAACCAGAAAGCCATCTGAGGCTATTAAGCTTTCCGGAACTGAGGTCCCAAGATTCGAGGGAGGAATACCAAAAGAAAGAAGGGATGAAGGCCCTTCATCGCCTGACTTGGCAACTGCCTCTCAGACTTCAGGAAATACCCCGAAGGGAGTGGGCTTCGACATACCTCCCAATCAGAGCTCCTCGGGTGATTTCCCGGAGGCCGTAACAGCAGGTCACTCACTGTCATTTCCATATTTCTCCAAAAATACTATAAGGGATGCTCAGGACCTGAAGACACCCGAATTAGGCAAAGTCCCGAGTGAAAACGACCCTTTTCAGGGTTGCTTTACTGGGGTCGATGAGGCCGAACCAGCCGATGCAAATTCGATCTTCGAGGAGGCTCAACGGATTTGCTCAATTGAAAGTATCCAATAGATCCAAAACCTTTCTAATTCCATACTTTCCTCTTTTATCTAATCGGACTTTCCTTTCTGTAGGCCTTCGACAAGTTTAAGACTGAGTTGTGCCATTGTGAGGCCGAGTTGCATAGGTCCTCGAATGAGGAGAAGTCCCTCAAGCTTTTATATGACAAGAAAGAAAGGGAGTTGAGGCATCTTCGATCTGAGTTGGACAAAGCACGTGTGTATGAGGACAAGCTAGAGAAGCAGGTAACTTCTGTTTTGAAAAGATATGGGCTCCTTCTCCCGCCTTCGGAGGCTAACACTTCAATGACTCAGTTGCAGCAGAAGGTAGAAATTCTAGAACAACTTTGGGGCGAGGTCGCCCAAGTAAAATCCAAATGCAATGAATGGAAGGCATAGATGGATGTCCTCGCTGCGGCCAAAAAAGATGCATTGGCAAAAGTGTCCGCTCACGAAATTCAACTTCATAATGCTTGATAGAGCAATTCAGTTCAGGCGGGCAAGATAACCGAACTCGAGGCTGGTCTCATGAAGGTGAAGGCTGAGGTCGTGGAAGCCCGAGCCAAAGCCAAAGAGATACAAGCCAAAGTCGACAAGATGGTAGCCATATATTTGAAAGATGCTACTGATGCTCAAATGGAGTTGAGGGGGCCTCCGACCGAGAGAAGAGAAGCAACGACTATGACTAATGCAGATCCCGGAGGGAAACCCTCGAGGAGATCCATGCCAAGGGCTTCGATCTCTCCGAGGAGATAGAGCAGGCCAAGGCAGACGAGATTGGTGCCAGGTTCCTCCTTTCTTCTGATGACGAAGCCGATGTTGAAGACGATGAAGAAGAGGTTGATGAGGAGGCTTCCGGGGAAGAGTCTATTCCCGAGGGGGTTGGTGAAGACAAATTCCCCGAGGGAGAAAAGACTCTCAAAGGTCAGATTGCCGAAGGTCAAGCTTCTAAGGGCGTAGTAGTCTCCGTGGGTGTTAACTCTGAGCAGGCGACCCTATCAATAGATTATGACTCTTTTAATCCCTTTGTAAGGGCTCCATGTGGGAGTTTGTAGACATACTTTGTACTCTTATCATAAATACACAAAATCTTTGTTTCATCTTTGTTGTTAATTTCTGGCTTGCCTTTGTCTTTTTGATGTTGTTGATGATCAATCTGATATATTGGACTTAGAATATAAAACCCTTAGGTTTCTTGTTTGATCAACGATCGGTAATAGGTGATCACTTAGGGTTTGATCCTTGAGCTAATCTTTAGCTCGAGATATTTGAGTTCGAACTAGGTGAGATCTCGAGCATAGTGTTCTTCGACCTTCAAGTTCTTTAGGTATCGGCCCTTAGGATTGTTTTTTATTTTTTCCTTAGGCTCTTTAGATTATCCCTTAGGCTTTTGTAACACATCGGCCCTTAGGCTCTTTTTAAGTTCGCCCTTAGGCTCTTTAGGTTGGCCCTTGGGCTCTTACATTTCGTCCCTTAGGTTCTATTTATATTGGGTCAATTCGACCTCTAAAATGGCTACAAATTTTCCCCATTTTGGCTAAAGACTTTTAAAGATTTTGTTATGTCTTGGCATGTTTTTATATCCGTCTGACTTTTCGATGGTTCAATTGATAGGAAACTCGATTACAAGTCGATGTGCGGCGATAATTGAGTACCTTGTGAGGTTCTCTCGAAGGCTTATTTTCTTGAAGCCTTTACATTGTTCGGAGCTGAAATTATCGAAGCCCATTTGCTTATACTGAGGGTAGCCTGATTTAACCGGTTTTTTGGTAGTATTTGAAGGCCTTTAGTTTTATGGCGGAAGTCGGATGTCTTTGATCTGCATTATTTTGGCCGTAGCCTTTTCATATGACCGCAGTCTTTATATTTGGTCATAGCCTTTAGTCCCCGAGTGAGATGCCCTCGGCCTTAATATCGAGGGAATGCCTTTTTAGGGGTCTTATAAGTTCGAGTATATCCATTTTTAAGGCCTTATAAGTTCTGATATGCCTCATCGAGGTATTATAAGTTTGAGTATGCCTCATTGAGGTCATATGAGTTTGATTCTGCCTGATTGAGGTCTTATGGGTTCGAGCTTTTGATGACTCGATAAGTTGACTATCGAAGACAGTCCCCGAGTGTTTGGGTGTATTTGTCCCTTGAGCCGTTTAATAAAAATAATAGACTTCTTTGAGGCACAAAGTGCTTTGATATAATTAGAATGCTTCTTCAAATGATTGATACATGCGTACATGCTTTTTCCATCGGGGGCTCGACTTATTCTACACGGATACGGTTCATTCGACCGTTTGGCCCATTACAACATTCTCCTATCGAGACCCTCTTCGACATGACTTAAATTCTTCGAAAGAGTAACCTCTGAGGGTGATTCCCCCCGGTATTCGAGGTTGATAAAAAAGAAGCCTTGAATACTTTTTGAGTTTCGTTAGGTAGCATATAGGTGTTTCCTCGTGAAAAACCTTGCCGGTAAAACCCATTCGGGATAAAGAGTGCAACGCGTGCTTTAAAACCCAAGGTCTTCGAGCTGAAAGGTGCTTCGATATCTCCAATCGAACACCTGTAAGTAGTTAGTATATAATTTAAAAAAGGAGAAGGTTATACCTTAGCAATAATAGTGTTTGAGCAGTGATATGTTCCAATTGCTTGGTAGTTTCTTGCCTTCCATAGTGCTAAGCTTGTAGGATCCTTTGCATACTACCCCGAGGACGTGGTACGGTCCTTCCAAATTAGGGCCTAACTCCCTTCATTTGATATTCGAGTGTTGAGGGTGACTTTTCTTAGAACTAAGTCCCCGACTCCGAAGTAGCGGAGGTTCATTCTTTTGTTGTAGTAACTTTCGATCCTTTGTTTTTGAGCGGCCATTCAAACCAGCGCGGCCTCGCGCTTTTCATCTAGTAGCTCGAGGGAGGTGTTCATGGTCTCGTTGTTTGAGTCCTCGGTGGCATGCTGTAATCTGACGCTCGGTTCCCCTAATTCGACTGATATCAATGCCTCGGACCCATATACCAAAGAGAATGGGGTCTCCCCTGTGCTCGACTTCAAAGTTGTTCGATATGCCCAAAGTACATCGAGCAGCACTTCTCTCCACTTCCCCTTCGCATTCTCTAACCTCTTCTTTAAGTTTTGATGATAGTTTTGTTTGTGGACTCGGCTTGACCATTTGCACTTGGGTGGTGAGGCACTGATAGGATCCTTTTGATTTTATGATCCTCGAGGAATTTTATCACCTTGTTGCCGATGAACTACTTCCCATTATCACATATAATCTTAGAGGGGATCCCAAATCGACATATGCTATGGTCCCATATGAAGTCTATGACTTCTTTTTCTCTTATTTTCTCGAAGGCCTGTGCTTCTACCCATTTCGAGAAGTAGTCAGTCATAAATAAGATAAATCTAGCTTTACCTGGCGCCGTTGGTAGGGGGCCGACGATGTCCATCCCCCATTTCATGAATGGTCACGGGGATAGGACTAATGTGTAGTTGTTCACCAGGTTGATGTATCATTGGTGCGAATCTTTGGCATTTGTCACATCCTCGAACGAACTCCTTGGTTTCCTTTTCCATGCTACCCTAGTAATACCCCGATCTAATTACCTTTCGAACTAAAGAATCCGCACAGGCATGGTTTCCACAAGTTCCTTCGTGGATTTCTCGTAGCACATAGTCGGTGTCCCCCGGTCCCAAGCATACTGCTAGTGGACCGTCAAAGGTCCTCCTATAAAATGTTCCATTCTCATCGAGTGAAAATCGGGCTTCTTTGGCTCAAAGGGCCCTCGATTCTTCTAGGTCCATGGGGAGCTTCCCATGTTTCAAGTAGTTGATGTATTTGTTTCTCCAATCCCATGTTAGACTCGTTGGAGTTGATTTCTGCATGGCCTTCTTCGATCACCGACTTTGATAGTTGTATGATTGGCCCCGGGATTAGGTCATCTTCTTCAACCGAGGATCCCAAGTTCACGAATGCAATGTCACTTGAAGCTTGTCTAAGTATCTTTGCATCTTGTCTTCTCAAACTTCAAAGCTTCCATTTACTTGGTTAACCACCAGAAGAGAGTCACATTTTTCCTCGATGACCGCTGCTCCTAGGCTCTTGGCTAGTTCAAGACCTGCAATCATGGCCTCATACTCGGCCTCATTGTTAGTCAACTTCAAAGTTTTTATGGATTGCCTAATAATTCCTCCCGTAGGCGGTTTTAGAACTATACCGAGCCTGGACCCTTTCACATTCGAGTCACCATCAGTGAAGAGCGTCCATACCCCCGATGATGCTCCTGTTTTTAAAACGGCCATTAAATCGGGCACGAGGGTAAGCGTAAAACGGCCATGAAGTCTGCCAAAATTTGAGACTTGATAGTCGTTCGAGGTCGATATTCGATATTGTACCCTCCAAGTTTGATGGCTTATTTGGCCAATCGGCCCGATAATTCGGGCTTATGGAAGATGTTTCGAAGTGGATATGTAGTTAACACACATATAGGATGACATTGAAAGTACGGTTTCAACTTCCTAGATGCACTTACTAAAGAAACAGATAATTTTTCTAAGTGCGGATACCTGGTTTCAGTATCTCCCAGGGTCCGACTTATGTAATAAACAGGGAATTACGTACCTTGTTCTTCTCAAACCAACACGCCACTTACCGCAACTTCAGACACAGCCAAATACAAGTATAGTGTTTTATCCTCCTTTGGGGTATGGAGCAAAGGTGGGCTCGAGAGATATAGTTTTAGTTCTTCCAAGGCCTGTTGGCATTCTGGAGTCCACTCGAAGTTGTTTTTCTTCTTGAGAAGGGAGAAAAAGTGATGACTTCGATGCGATGACCTCGAGATGAATCGGCTTAAGGCTTCCATCCGCTCGGTCAGCCGTTGTACTACTTTCACATTGTTTACCAAGGTGATCTTCTCGATGGCTTTGATTTTTCGGGGTTGATCTCGATCCCCCTATTTGACACCATGAAGCCCAAAAATTTTCTCGAGCCGACTCCAAAAGCGCATTTCTCGGGGTTGAGCTTCATGTTGTACCTTTTTAGGATATCGAACTTTGCCTGCAAATGACTCAAATGGTCCTCTATGTGCAGGGATTTAACTAACATGTCATTAATCTAAACTTCCATAGACTTGCCTATTTTATGTTCGAACATCTTATTAACTAGGCGTTGGTATGTAGCTCCTGCATTTTTTAGCCCGAAAGGCATTACATTATAGCAATATGTGTCATACTTTGTGATAAACAAAATCTTTTCCTGGTCCTCCGGGTTCATTTGAATTTGATTGTACCCGGAGTAGGCATCGAGAAAAGTAAGGATCTCGTGGCCAGCCGTAGCATCGATTAGACAGTCGATGTTTGGCAATGGGAAAGAATCTTTAAGGCATGCTCTGTTCAAATCTTTGTAATCTACACGCATTCTCATTTTATCTCCCTTTATAAGGACTACTACTACGTTAGCTAGCCATTCGGGGTATTTTACCTCCCTAGTGGATCCTATTTTAAGAAGCTTAGTTACCTCATATTTGAGGAATGTATGCTTTACCTCGGATTGAGGCCTCTTTTTTTGCTTCAACGGTTTGAACCTGGGATCGACACTTAGTTCTAAATGGGACCAAGCAAAGAAATCAATGTTATCAATAAGAAATTGGATAAGTTTTTTCTTGAGTTCGGGGTTAGTCTCGTTCCCAGGTATACCTTTTGTTCTGGAAGATGCTCGACCAATAATGCATGCTCGAGTTTTTCGACAGTGGACTTTGTTGCATCTGATTCCTCGGGGAAAATGAAGGCTCAGGGGGTGACGAAGTCTTCTTCTTCGTCCTCGACCATTTGTTCATCGATCACCTGTCCCTCGGGCTCAACCGAAGGTATGGGCTGTGATTTCTAGTTACCTACCTATTCGCATTTTGACTTCTTCGAGGTAGATTGAGGCGATACTGGTGCCAAGTCATGCACCGCAAACATCTCCTTAGCTGCATGCTTCTCTCCATACACCGTTTTAAATCCATCCTTTGTAGGGAACTTCATCGTTTAATGAAGAGTTGATGGCACTGCCCTCATGCTATGTATCCATGGCCTTTCAAGTAGGGCGTTGTACCTCATGTCACCTTCGATGACATGAAATTGGTGGCTTGTATGGTCCCGGCCACGTTGACTGGGAGGATGACTTCCCCTTTGTTATTTCACTCTCCATATTGAATCCATTCAGGACTCGAGACGCGGGTATGATTTGGTCGAGCAACCCGAGTTTCTCCACGACCCTCGACCCTTGACCTGATTATATTGGCAGAACTACTTGGATCCACGAGCACACATTTAACTTGAATTTTATTTAAAAGGATAGAGATTACCAGCGCATCGTTGTGAGGCTGAGATAAGGCCTCTATGTCTTCCTTGCTGAATGTGAGGGTGTCCTCAGGAATGTAGTCCCGAGATCGCTTCTCCCTTCTGATGGATACTTTTGTTCATTTGAATATGGGTTCCTGTGACGTCGAATCATCCGATGATCATATGAATGACATGTTGCGGCTACTCTTGTTCATTCTTCCTATTTGCATCTCTCTCTCGAAAATGATTCGTGGCCCGGTCGCTGAGGAACTCTCGAAGGTGACCTTCATTGAACAGTCGGGCTACCTCTTCTCGAAGCTGCCCGCAATCTTCGGTCCTCTGACCGTGAGTGCCATGGTATTTGCACATTAAGTTGGGGTTCCTCTGGGAAGGATCTGACTGCATGGGCTTGGGCTACCTGGTATCTCTAATCTTGCATATGGTTGATATGATGTTTGAGGCATCGATGTTGAAGGTGTAACCTGAAAATCGGGGTGCCTCCAACGGTCCCGAGTGCCTGTCGAACCCAATTTTGCTCATGAGTCCCCGGGATCTCTGGTCTCGATCTAGCCTTCGATCATTTCGAGGTATATTATTCCTCGAAGCATTTCTTTGTTCTTCGACATATGGTTGGTATCTCTCCTTATTCGGTCTCGGCTCCCTTTCTGCATTTCTTGATTCCTTTGATAATAGCCTGCTCGGATACACCGAGCCCGAGGGGGCTCCCAATTGGTCGTCCTCGACCCTGATTTTGATTGGTACATGTGTTGTACATCCTCCCAATTTATGGCGGGATACTCGATCAAATTTTTCTTCAGCTGCTTCGAAGTTATCGAGCTTCGTTCATTCAGTCCTTGGGTGAAGTCTTGCACTTCCCAGTCATCGGAGACTGGTGGTAATTCCATTCGATCCATCTGGAAATGGGATACGAACCCCCTTAGCATCTCGTTCTCTCTTTGTTTGATCTTGAACATATCAGACTTCCTTGTAGCAACGTTTATGGCACCATCATATGCCTTCACAAATAAGTCTGCCAACATGGCAAATGAATCTATTGAGTTTGGGGGAAGGTTATGATACCACATCATGGCCCCTTTGGACAAGGTTTCTCCAAATTTTTCAACAGGACATACTCGATCTCGTCGTCCTCTAAATCATTTCCGTTTATGCCACAAGTATATGTGGTAATATGCTCATTGGGATATGTAGTCCCGCTGTATTTTGAGATGTCGGGCATCCTGAACTTCTTCGGAATGGCTTCGGAGACGCACTTGGTGGGAATGGTTTCTGCACGAACTTCTTCGAATCCAGTCCCTTCAATACTAGAGGTGCTCCTGGGATCTGGTCAACCCTCGAGTTGTAGGTTTCTACTTTTTTGTCATTGTCCTCTATATTCTTTTCTCCTGACTCAACCCTTTTAGTGAGTTCCTCGAGCATCCTCATGATGGTGGGGTCTGTTCCTGACCCATTATTGCTCGATCTTTATGGTGCTGGCTTAACCCGAGGAGTTATTTCCGGTCCTGCCGTGCTCGGAGTCTTTTGCTGACTCTGCAACTGAGCAATAGCAACTTGTTGTGCCTGCAACATTTCAAAGATTACTTGCAGACTAACTTCTCTTTCTTCTCATGCTTGTGTCCCTTATGCGTCAGGTTGGTCCCCTCTGCGTACACTTCCTTCAATATCAATACCCAAATCGACGTGCAAAGCAATGTGTGAACCTACATCGACAAGGATTGGTGCTGGTACTACCCCAGGGTTTAGCGGTGGCACGCCGGCCCTTGGAGCTATTACATTGTTTTCTCCATGGAACCCAGATCGTCGTTTCCAGGTGCATTTGCTGAGTTAGATATATTTCAACCTAAAATCAAAGAATCTTTGGACAAGAAAAGTGTGAAGAATAACTTGTGTTATCAGAAAACTAGCACCAAAATAATGTTGACACCTAATTTTTCCCTATAATATTTTTCAAAGTGCATATATACCTTCAAAACTATGCATTGGCATTAATTGATATTTTTTCATAATTTTTGCATTTTTCTAAGGATTTTTATTAATTTATCCCAGTATTTTTATTATATAAATAATTACTAATTGCATCACAAATGACTTTATAACAATTTCATGGCTTAATATTGCTATTTATGTTTATATTAGGTTTAAAATATTGCACAAATAGCCACATTTACATCTTTGGGGTTACAATTGCAATAACTTTGCAATTATAGTTCATGCATGCATTATTACATTATTTTACTAGAAAGTAGCTCATTTTATTTTTTAAAATGTTGATAATTTAAAATATTTCTATGCATGAATTATTTTTATAATGTGTTAATCTTATAAATTATTTTTTTATAAATTGTTTGGATATTTAAAAAAATAGCCCTATTTGATTCCTATAATTTTCCGGACCTAATCCCTCAAACATTAGCCTAAATCCTTTAAAAGATAGACCAGATCTCCTTTAGGCCCAATCTGAAAACCCCGACCCAATACCCTGTTTAATCGTGGTCGTTGATCTTTTAGATCAACGGTCCACAAAATCCCTTTCCATAATTAATCCTAACCTAACCCCCTAACCTTTCTCATTTTTTCCCTCCCCCCGCCGTCATCATCTACTTCGTCTCTCAACTCTCTCTCAACCTAGCCCTAACCCTAAACGTTGTCACTGGTTTAAACCCCCTTCCTATGGTGCTTCTATGTCTTCTCCTACCAACCCTGGTCTTCTATACGCAATGGATCTTCGATTTCTTGGGTCCTCGAGAAGATCTCAAGGGAACCCCAACTGGTTCTGGTTTGAAACTTGCCTGTCTCAGGCCATTTTCCATTTGTGAGTAAGAATTTCTTCTTGTTTTTATTACGGATCTATGGGTTCTTGACCTATTCTCTTCACCTCTGCTAT
Source organism: Nicotiana knightiana (assembly GCA_005239525.1). Taxonomy (NCBI): domain Eukaryota; kingdom Viridiplantae; phylum Streptophyta; class Magnoliopsida; order Solanales; family Solanaceae; genus Nicotiana; species Nicotiana knightiana. The sequence goes on along the minus strand of ML418755.1, from coordinate 9,457 downwards.
TTTTCTGAAAATCCTAGATTGTTACTGTTCATTCTTCTAAGATCTTTATAGATCTTAGGTGATTCAAATGTTATTAAGTATTTTCCTTCAAAAAAACCCTTTTTTAATTGATTATTTTGATTTTAATCACTCCTCCTAAATTAGGATTAGACCTAAACTATTTTTCAAAGACTTTTCTGACTTCTAATTGCTTAATTAACTGTTCTTTCATCAGCGTGACTGATTTTTGCAAGAATATTCAAACCCTAGTTGATTCTATGTGATATACTAGTCTTCAATCTTTGCTTCGATACTTTGGGTGTTTCTGAGATACCAGTCGTATTGGTTTACCTCATTTTTTGACTTAAATGTTTTCCCTGTTAAAACCCGGTATTCTTGGGGATTTCGGCCCTAATTGACCTTTGCTAGGGTTCGAACCAGTTTTCTTGTTAAACCCGGTAATTCTGTGAAGTTTTACTCATTTATTTTCTATTAGAGGAACCTGAGTGATTCTTCTGGTAAAATCAGTATTGTTTTGAAGATTCTTACTAATTATTGCCTATTATTTTGCCCTGTTAAAATATGTGTGCACAGATCTTATTTGTTTCCTTATTTTGCAACTTTAATTGATCACACTTGCCCTAATTAGTTGTCTGTATGACTTTGGGATTTTACAAACTTCCTATTTGGTATGATTTGGATTCTTTACCTTAATTAACCCCCATGTTGTTACCGTTAATCAATTACCCCAAATTAAGGGGGTCTATTCCGAACTCCTTTAGGTGAATTGATTCTGTGATTCTGTGACTATCCTTAATTGGCTAACTTCTGATTCCTTTACCTTATTTTTTCTACTCCTAAAGTGCTATATATACACTCTTGTTTTATCTCTCAAAGGACACGAACATTAGTTCAAGAACACACACTCACACAAAATAATCTCTCTTCTCTCTCTTTCTGCTACTTGTGCTAACTGCTTGTCTAGCCGGCTGAAAGCCAAGGCTAGGCTGTGGAACTCTGCCTGCTTTACTTTCTGTATCTTGCTTCCTTAACTGGTATGTTCTTATTTCAATTCTGAAATTCAACCCTATGTGCTCCATAGTTGTTAATTCCATGCCTATTTCCACACTAGTTTAACTGGCTATGTATCTAATTGTATTCATGTTTACTGATTTGCTCAATATGTTGGAGTCTTACCCTCTCTTGCTCAAATGCTTATTCAGCATGTCTAGGTCTCATTTGTCTTGTATGATACTTGGCCATCATGTTTACTTGAGTTCTTGTTTACTTCCTTTGACTAGTATGCTCATGTCTGTATCGTAGACTCCTAATGTATTTGGTTAATCCTAATTGGCATGACTGGCTCTATGTAGTAGACCCCTGTCTTGAACATGACCATTCTCATATTCTGTCTCTATGTTTATTATCCATTACCACTTTAATTTCAAGCATGATCCCCTTGCTAATACTTCGAAGCAATAGTTTTTATGTTCTGGTTGCCAATCAGTTCCTATTTGTTCTGTGTACTGGCTGGTCAATGTGCTTCCCCTTTTACCATGTTCATGTGTTTCTGACTTAAGCCTCTATGTTCCCAATCCCCTGATCCTTGATTGTAAACTTGTTTGCCTTCACTTAGAAACAAGTAATAAATGGTTTTGAATCTGGGCACTCTAAGTGTTATGACTGTGTAGTTGCTTGTTGAATCTTTCTTCTTCTCAGAATTGTTTCAAAAATTGTTTTACTCTTAAAAATTTTTAAGAACTGTTCCTATTCCTAAAACCTTTTCACTCCTGAAATTTTTACCTCTATACTATTTTTACTAAGTTCTTCCAAACTATGTCAAGCACTCTCACTTCTACTCTTAGATTACTTAAGTTATGCCCCTCCAGTGTGTGTACTGCCTAAGAATCTATGAGATTCCTCCAAACTCTGGCACACTGGGGCTGGCCTTTCCCCACTGCACATAATCACTTCCCTACTCAAAGGATCTTGGTATGAGCATTGCCCGGGATCCTGAGGTCCTTAGGGAACTTTGACACACCAGGACACCCTATTGGCTATGAGACTTTAGCATCCTGGACTGTTTTGAAGGCCTGGTATTTCCAGGTTTACTTTGGGCCTATCTCAGGCTCCCTATAATATAGCTTATATTTATTCATTCATTTATGATCTGTAATAATAATCTTTGTAAACAGATATTGGGAAAATTAGTAAAAGGGAGGGATTCATATATGATTTTTTGTGGGGAAAACGGATAGAAATCTTGCGTTTAGGTCTATACTATGTTTACTTACATTAGAAGTCATGCTTTTAGGTTTAAACTATGTTTATTTGCATCAGAAACCATGCTTTTAAGTCCACTTGGCATACTAGGAAACATGTTATAGGTTTATTACCTCATTTGTTACGGAATTCTGCTTCTGCATAATCATGATCACCTAGAAATCCTGTTATTAAGTTAGCGCTATAATTCTGCTTAATAAAAATGTCCATCCTTAGTGTGCATTAGAAATCCTACTTTAGGAATGTGTTTGTATTCACTTTAAATCATGTCTACTTCGCCTAAATCAATAATCGTCCCCTCTATAAGAATAGTCAAGAGCAATTTCAACGCCGAGACACCATGTTATAGGATAAATAGGTATGAAATCGATTTCGTGATAATCAGCACCTAGACAAGCATGTTTATAGGACATATTAAAACTCAAATTGTTTGCTTTCCTTTAGTCAATTTCTAGAATTTTGTTTTCATTTTTAGACAGCATGTTATAGGGTATCCCAGAACCACGCCTAGGCAAGCCTATAGGTAATTAAGGCCTTATAAAAATTGTAAAACTATGTTTTGTTTATTTGTGACTGCCCAAATTCAACAGGTTCTAAAAATCAATAGGCAAACTGATTAGGTCTTTACCGCTTCGCCTTAACATAATGTTGCACATTCTCTGTTTGTCATGCTCACCTAGATATCATATTCTAGGACCTTTTCTGAAACATCTGAAATCTTATTGTTTGAGACGTGTGAATTGCATGTTTATTTGTGGAGGTAAAGATGAGCCCTTAATTGTTGTCTTACTTGATAGTCCTGTTTGTTCTTTGTTGTCGCTTAGATTTTCCTTTTTAAACACTTTAGGAGAGTCTAGAACTGCCTAAAAATAGAGGTCCTAAACACCTCCGGGACCACAAGGAAGGGACGGGTAATGCACGCTTAGAGTTCGTTTAATTAAAATCGCTTATGCAGTCGCTGAGGGGAGGGTAATCGGGTAGTAAAAGAATATGATGACATGTGGGCTAATGCCACGTGTAACCCCTCTAGTTGAGGAAGGATTACCGGGCATTGTACATATGTGATTCTATAGGCTAATAATTTAGGACTTCCCTATCTTTATACATATGTGTGCTTACACTGCTTACCTATTAAATTTCCTTTATCTTATTTACATATGTGTGCTTAGATTGATTTTCTGTTAAATGACTAAATCACCAAGTAAGTTTCACCGGGACCCATCGTTGTGGATCTTGAGGGGTGCCTAACACCTTCCCCTCAAGGTAATTTCAAGCCCTTACCCAATCTCTGGTAACACAAACCGGTTTTATGAGTTACTTGCAATAGGTGCCCTAACGCACCATAATCTGTTAGGTGGCGACTCTTCAACTTCTTGTACCCCTATCCCAAAAGGAAACGAGTTGTCCCAAATGAATGTCGAAACCCTGACTTCCGCCGCTAGACGAAAGAAAAAGGGGGGCACGACAACATGGCGACTCTGCTGGGGATTTTAGGCTCTTACCATAACAAACTTGCTTTTTGTAAATTAGTCTTAAGCATGCTTCTTTTTTTAATACGTGCGCACCCTTTCCCTTTCCTCTTATGTGAATTTAATAGCCTATTTTGAGCATTTATGATTTCCTTTACTGCAAAAACTAACTTATTTCTTTGTTTTCCTTCCTTAAACATCTTCAATTATTAAATACCGCATTTGATTATTTTCCTAACGTGCAAATACGTGACAACATGTTATTTAATGCTGCATAAATCATGCTCAACATCATATTCCACTCGTGCATAATCAATCCTTTAGCACCGCTTGATGAGTGGTTGTGATCTTCCTATTTATCACCCTTTAAATTCGGAATGGCTTATTTGCGGTAAAATTAGTCGATCATCGATGCAATTTAAGGTTCCGTGACTTTCCCCCTCAAGTTGTCCGCTTGAGGGTAGCAGTCTAGACCCCTATAGCATCCTTACTCTGATTATAACTGTACATGCATCATGGTCTAACCTAGCCGGGTTAGTATATTGTCCACATAATAACCCTTTAATACAAACCTTATCCAAAAGTCCACCGGGGTTTTCATAATCCCAGCGGACACAACCACATTTTATGCATTAATTTTGGAGAACTAAATGCCAATATGATAACCATGGATATATAAATAGTCGAATCTAGAGGGGGAAAGGACCTAACCTAACCTTATTTGTTTTACAGAATATGAGGCACGAGGTCCCCAGGTTCGGCATGGTCCAAAATATACACCACTTCTACTAGATTGGTGGGAAGATCTTTCCTCAAGTGACAAGAAACATGTGAAGAAGGTCTTGGGAAATTTGCCTTCTCTGTTAGACATCCAGCCAAATAACATGTTGATAGAAGCTGCAACCATGTTCTGGGATCGTGAAATATTAGTGTTTCGCTTCGGGGATATAGAAATGACCCCGCTTCTAGAAGAAATCGGGGGATTTGCTGGGATACCTTGGGACATCCCTGGGTTATTGGTACCAGAAAATCGCAATGGTAGGGAATTTCTAAAAATGATGGGTCTGAAAAAGAACGCTGATTTTGAGTGCTTAAATAAATCTTATATACCATTTGACTACTTGTATGAGAGATACGGTCATAGCAAGTCCTACCGTATTTTCCATGATGATTTTTCCATCACTTCCTTGGGGCATATTTACCATAGAGTTTTCGTGTTCATTTTTTGCTTCTTGGGTAAGATAGTGTTCCCAACGAAAAAGGAAAGAATTCACACTAGATTGGCTATGGTCACCAAGGATCTAATGGAAGGAATCGAGGGACAGACATACACCATAGTCCCTATGATTATAGCTGATATCTACCGGGATTTGGACCACTTCGAGAAAGGGTCCAAATATTTCGAGGCTGCAAATTACTCTTGTAGTTGTGGTTAATGGAGAATCTCTAAAAGGGTCAATATCGCTAGGAGTTTCCACGAAGAGCGTGGAATGACCATGTTGCCTTCCATCACCCTAAACGGATGTAGAGACCCGTAAAGTTTATTATTTAAAATAATACCCGAATAAGTCCCCAAGTTGTTATAACTGTAGAAATTCTTAAAACATACGTGATTTTCAGTAAAAAGTACCCCAGAACTTGAAAGATGAATTTTCCAGAAACTTGGGCGTTATGCGACGCACTATGCGATCGCTTAACGTGTATGCGGACCACATGATGGTCGAATACCTGGGCAGAATCACTGCCCTATTTGAGGACAATTATGCGGTCCAAAATGCGATCACATGTTGGTTATCGCATTCTTGCCCATTGATTTTGATGAGGGAGGTTATGCGACGCACTATGCGATCGCATAACGTGCATGCGGACCGCATAGGGGTCGCATACCTGCACATTGTGTTTTGAATGTTGGCCCATCTTGAGGGCCATTCTGGGGTCGATTCTGCGGACCGCATGTCAGGAATGCGATCGCATTCCTGACCGCATTCCGGTGTTGGACCCCTATTTTTTCTAATTTAAAAACGCGACCTCAGTTCATTAAAACACCCCTCCCCTTCATTTTAACTGATTTCTGAGAAAAATAGAGAGAAGGAGAGAGGGATTCTTGAGAGAGAAAGTTCTTCTTCATCAAAAAAAATTGATTCTTCAAGTCACTCAAGCCCAGAATCTATCGAGTTAGCCTTATCTTCTTCACTCAAAGAGGTAAGTCTTCACCCCATTTTCCCCAAAGTTCTTAGATTTTAATTAAGAATAAAACACATAGGATGGTTCTTGAAAATGGAGGTCAAACCCATGCATGCATGTGAGTAATACTACTTAATCTAGCAAAAAGGGAAGAGGGTTGGGGTAAAATTCACAAAGAAGGGGTGGTAATCTAATGAGGTCGCCTAGCGTTCGATAAAATGCTTAAAAGAGTCCCAATTGTATGCATGATTTCCAATTTTGAGTTGAATATGTTTAATTGTGAACTAGATTGACGGTACTAGTCTGTTCGGTGATTTGTGAGTAAAAGCTAAAAAGGAATTTCGACCCCAGGTATGTATGGCTAACTTTAACCTTTGTAGAATCCTCTTGTTGGGTCCGAGCATACGATATGTGTACCTTGCTTGAAAATATGTGAATTGATTGTTCAAATGTGTTGGGACGTAAGATTCTATTCTCTGATTGTCCTAGTTGATTGCCATACTATCGTGCTATATGCGATTGTGAAAAGTGTTTGATGTGCCTATCTTATTATGTGCAAAGCTCGTAAATGATCGAGGGTATCGACATGAAAGTATGTGTTAATGAATGAAAGAATGTTAATGTGCCCAAGTGTGGGAATGTATATAATGGCTAAAAGCCGTGCGTGGTAAGTAATGAAAAAGGGTATTGTGAAATGATGTAAATGAGTTGAACGATTATGGCAACACCGTGTAGATGAATTACTGCTTGGTGAGAGTCATTGTTCCTTGAGCTCAAATAGCGAATTGTTGATATGAACTTGTGTTCCTTGAAATGAAGAATTCTTGTGATTTAATTGTTTGTGGTTGTTGTTACGAAATATGATTGTCAGGTGGGACCGGATTGCGCACCGCAATACGAAGTAATAAGGATGATGGGTTGTGGTGATAAGGGTGGCCGAGGTAATAAGGATGGAATGTGATCATTATCACTATTGAAATGAAAATCTATGAAACTCTTGAATATGGTGATGTTGAAAGGGGAAAAGGAGAGATTGTGAAACTTGTTGATTATTGGTGTTTCTTTCCACGTGCATTGATTGATTGGTTCTATTACTGTCTCTTATTTGTGTATTGTTTGATTGGACTTGGGATAAAGTTTGTTCATACATACTAGTAGTATTCCATAGTACTAACGCCCCTTTTGCCGGGGGCGCTACATTTTCTTATATGAATGTAGGTGGTTCTACACCAGGTAATTCAGTCCACCAGCAGTAGTGCCTTCCCTCCACTCTGCAGTTTAATTGATGAAGCCCACTTCCTCCCGGGACCATGTGTGGTGCATGCCACCTTTTTTTGGGTCTATAGACATAACGTGGGTATTGTACATATGTATTTTGGGTAGTAACAATCGTGGTCCACGTGGTAGAAGTATGTATGTTGTATATATCTTGCAAGTATTTAGTATCATATGTTGTTAATGGTAAGAGGCAAACATGAATTTAACTGGAGTTTTATGTTAAGTCTCAAATTGCTAATTCACATGAATAAGGTATATTGGAATCACGGGGTAACGCATGGGATAGGTGAGGCAAATCCAGGTCCGCTTGATTAGGGCCACCTGGTTGAACGCCGGTCGTGTCCCTCGATTTTGGGGCGTGACAAATTTGGTATCAGAGCCTAAGGTTTTTAAAGTGTCCTAGGATGTCTTGGAGCCGTGTCTAGTATAGCCCTTATTATCGGTGTGTTGTCGACCACATATATAATTAGAGGGCTACATGGACATTTAGGAAACACCCTTTTCATTGTTATTCTATATCGTGCGGTTATGTGGAAAGTTAAAATATCCTTGTCCAACTCATGCACTGTTCTGAAATTTTCAGTAATGGCACCAAAGAAGAGAGCTCGACTCGGCCTAGAGGCCAATGCCACCCCAAGTGTGGCTGTGGATTCTGTACCCGATGGTGCGGGTGAGAGCGAATCCCCGACCTTGAATCCACCTGGCCTTTTTGTTCCAGACCAGAGTGTTCATATTCCTGCTGCGGCGGAGTGTGCTGCAACCCCTTTCCGCTGATATTCCTGATCCTTCTTCGGTTCCAGCTTCAGGTCCTAGTACTTCCGATGGGGACCTCAGGGGAGCTGTTCATATGTTGAATCAATTAGTGGCCGCTCAAGCCCAAAGATCTCATGTTGCCCCTACGCCCTCTAGCGGGCAGGTAGATTCTGCCGGTTCCAGAGTCAACCAGTTTCTGCGGTTGGCCCCTCCAGAGTTCTCAGGTATTGATCTAGAGGCTGATCCGCAGAATTTTCTATATGAGATGTACAAGACGCTTCGGGTTATGAAGGCTACAGAGACAGAGGGGGTTGAGTTAGCATCTTACAGGCTGAGGGGAGAAGCGTATTTGTTGTTCGAGATGTGGGAGAATTCCCGTGGGGAGGGAAGTCCTCCGGCGAGATGGGATGAGTTCGTTGATGCTTTCATGGATCACTTCTTTCCTGCCGAGACTATTGCAGCCCGTGCTACGGATTTGAGGTTCTCAAGAAGGGTAATATGAGTGTGTGGGAGTACCACATGTAGTTCGTGAGGCTATCCAAGTACGCTCCTCAGTTAGTATCGACTATGGATGCCAGAGTTCGACGGTTTGTTCAGGGACTCAGTCCTTTGGTTGTGAATGAAGCTGCTACAGCTGCCTTGCACTCATACATGAATTATGGTAAGATAATGGGATTCTCCCAGGCCACGGAGGTTAGAAAATTGAAGATAAGGTCGAAGAGGGAGAGTGTAGTAGCAGGGCCCGGTCAGCGGGCCACTTGGGGAGTTCAGTTGGAGGAGGGAGACCAGTTCAGGGGAGAGGACCATCAGGGCCATCCCAGTCTTATGCTCATTCCTCATCCAGTGCACCGCCATCAGTGCCCCATTATCAGCAGAGCGGTCGCTGGGGGCCAGGATCAGACAGCAGGAGACCCCATCAGTCCGATCGTCCAGGAGGGAGGTTCCAGCAGTAGATGAGGGCTCCGTGCCCTAAGTGTGGGAGGGAGCCCTAAGTGTGGGAGGTTCCATATCGAGCCTTGTTACCTGGATATCCCGGTATGCTACGGGTGTGGGGAGAGAGGTCATATTCAGCGGAATTACCATGCGCCCAGTCAGGGCATGGGTAGTGGTTTTGCTCAGCCGTCAGGTTCTTCAGTCACTGCATCTTCAGTGCGTACTCCAGCTCCAGCAGGGTGTTGTGCAGTTAGGGGTGGAGTACAAGGTAGAGGTGGACCCAGTCACTTTTATGCTTTGAGTTGTCGCCAGAGTGCGGAGGCTTCCCCAGATGTTACTACAGGTATTCTGACTGTTCAAGCACTTTGTATTTATGCTCTTATTTATATAGGGTCCTGATGCGAGACTAAATTGCATAGTTTAACATGTGATATACCTTACATTTTATGCGCATTAATGATAAAATTACACTTTTTATGTGCTTAATGGAGTTTATTTCACGTGTAGGTGAATTAGAAATGGAAACGGAGCTAAAAGGATGCAAATACGTCAAAAATACGCAAAAGGAGACGCCCGGG
>MDKJ01110098.1:0-33768 GCA_005239525.1 Nicotiana knightiana | reverse complement strand
TGTGTGTGTGTGTGTGTGTGTGTGTGTGTGTGTGTGTGTGTGTGTGTGTGTCATGAAGTAAATCCATAGTTTTTAGACCAAATAGGGAATCAGTGAGAAAGATGAAGTTTGGTTTTAGAAATCAATTGAGTGAGGAAAATAATATTTTTCAAATGAAATTCAATATCTAATAACTATTGCACTTAATATAGAGTTTATTAGTTTAAAACATAATAACAATTCTTTTGTAAGTAAAATAAAACCTCAGACAGGTAGGAAGATTAAGTTGAGAAAACAGTTGAAGTAAAATATGACAACTAGTAGAAATGGTAAGTGTAGAAATAATCAGCGGGTTTTAACTTAAAGTCACGCAAGGTAACATGATATTAGTTCTTTTATTTTTAAAATACTATCTTACTAACGATTCAGCAGGGCAGGAGGTAATGACTCAATATAGTAAATTCACTTTGAGAATCGGTAAGTTTGCAGAAATAAATACATAATTCAAGTGTCTTATCAGTATCCAGCTATACCCAATCCTTAAATGAAATGTAAAACTACTGAATAACTTATACAGTCAGAGAGGAATACATAAACACATATATTGATGCAGCGCGCATCCCGATCCCACCAATCCTCCCTTTCCTCCGTAACAATTACAATAAAAATAAATAACATATATATGTTGCGGCGTGCAACCTAATCCCACCAATGTTCCCTTATTCCTCTGTAACAATTACAATAAAAGTAAATAATATATATGTTGCGGCGTGCAACCTGATCCCACCACATATCATTATCAACATAATAGTTCACCTTTATTACTCAATATCAATCCACCCTTATTCCTCATGTTGCGACGTGCAACCCGATCCCACCGAATAATCATATTCACCCTTAGTCCTCCTCATCAATTCTCCATTATTCCTCATGTTGTGGCGTGCAACTCGATCCCACCATATAGTAACATAAATCAATCAACAACAATTCAACAACTTAATTACAAGAAAATTCTACAACAAAAAGTATGAGTGCACGACAATAAGGTAACCACGTAACAATCAAAGGAATACAACAACTTTCACAAGGAAACAAGACATGTAAGGCACGTGATAACTACACAGGTATTCACAACAACTTGGACTCGTAACGGATAAGCACGCAATCATAGAATAACTCAACAATTAGGAGGTAACAAGATAATAATGGAGGCAATGACAACGAACAAGGAATATGGAGGCCAATAACAATTAAGAGGCAAATAAGGACTAACAACATCATATAGAGCATGTGAGAGTAATGTAACAAAGAGATACCACATTTTATGATAATTTACTCAAAAGCATGAAAAGAGACTAGGCAATCTAACCGGTCAATACCACATATAAACTGTGTACCCACGCGTCACACCTTACATACATGGCTTTCACATATCAAAATAGCACCATTGACTCAATTCTTTAGGGGTGATTTCCTCCACACAAAGTTAGACAAGATACTTACCTCAATTCGGCCAATTCAATACACAATTTAGCTTTTTCTTTACCAATTCACCAGCGCTCGGCTCAATCTAGCCAAAAATGACTTAAATACATCAAATAATGCAAGAGAAAACAATTTCAATTAACAAAACTATGATACTTATACAATTTGCAAAAAGTCAACCCCCTGGGCCCGCACCTCGGAACCCGACAAAATTTATAAAAATCCGAACACTCATTCCGATATGAGTTCAACCACACAAAAATTATCAAGTTCCGATACCTATTCGTCCTTCAAATCATGATTTTACATTTTGAAAGATTTTCCCAACTTAATTCACTAATAAAATGATGAAAATAGCAATGGATTCATGAAACATGATAAGATTCGGGTAGAGAACACTTACCCCAATGATATGCTTGAAAAACTCACGAAGAATTGCCCAAAACCGAGCTATGGAACTCGAAAAAAAGTTAAAACGGCACCCTTGGAATAAAGTACTATTTATTCTGCCCAGATGCTAAAGCATCGCGGACGCGGAAGGCTACTCGCGTTTGTGAAGAAGAAAAGATGAAGGCTGCCCCGATGTGCTTCGCGGATACGGCAGCACGTCCGCAAACGCGAAGAAGAAAAGTGTGATGGCCCAATGATTTCTCTTCGCGAACGCGTGAAGTAGTACGCGAACGCGAAGAGTGGAATGGCATAACTACGCGAACGCGTGAGAAGAACGCGAACCCGAACGCGACGAGGGAAAAGACAGACCTTCGCGAACGTGAGATGTTGAACACAAACGCGAAGAAGGATTTTGAGGTGGTCATCAGTTACACTTCGCGAACGCGAGATACATTTCGCGATCGCGAAGAAGGAAACCAGAAGATAGAAACAACAGTTCAAAAATAGAAGGAAATGACCTGTAGCCCACCCGAAACACACCCGAGACCCCCCGGGACCCCGTCTAAACACACAAACAAGTCTAAAAATATAACACGAACTCGCTCGCGTGATCGAAACAACAAAATAACCTCAAAAATCACAAATCGAATGCCAAAACGCATGAAAATCACCATGAACTTCAAGAACTTCTAGAATTGCAGCCAAGCGTCCGAACCACATCAAATCAACTCCAAACGACACCAAATTTTGCAGTCAAGTTCCAATTGACGAAATGGACCTATTCCAAATTCCAAAACCATAATCCGGACCCGATAGCCTTAAAGTCAAACCATGATCAAACTTAGGAAGATTCTAAACCTTTAAATTGTCAACTTCCGCCAAATGAATCTGAAACCTTTTAAAAACATCTAAATGAAATTCCGGGCATATGACCAAGTCCAAATCACTATCCAGACCTACCGGAACCATCGAAACTCTGATCCGACGTCAAATATTCAAAAGTCAAACCTTGGGACAATTCCTTCAACTTTGGACTTCTAAAATGAGAGTCACTCCTAAAATCCTTTTCGGCCCCCTCAAAACCCGAACCGATGACGCACGCAAGTTATAATACATTGTATGAAGCTACTCGTGACCTCAAACTGCCAAACCGGGCGCAATTGCTCAAAACGACCAGTCGGCTCGTTACATTTTATATTATACATTACTTGCAAATATCATATCAAGAGGCATGACACTGTTAGCAATAATAGCAAGTGGTGTACCAACAACGATTTTATTGTGAGGTCACCCACTTTAGATTTGATATATCTCTTCAAACAACTTAAATAACCAACACAAATATATCAAAGCAGAACAGTGATGCTAAATTTATAAGAAAAGAAAAATTGATAATATGAGATGACGCACTTATAGCAAACTGTCAAACAACCGAAATAATTGCCCGGAAGTCTTATTAATGAATCATTTGGTGGAAAATTAATGGTTTGGGAGGTGATTTCTGTCAAGTACTATCAATAGTTACAAATCCGACAAAAGCAGAGATTGTAAAAGCTAGCTTGTCAAAGTTATACTTCTGGAATCAAATGAAAAAGATTCAATTGACAAAAAATATAAAGTTTCGAATAGATCCAGTATTCAATGTCTTCTTGCTTCGTGTCGGAAACGAATAAGAGTATCCAATAAAAGATGATTTGATTTTTCCTAAACACTTAGTTATCAATCTCAGTGGTAATAGTAGTGCATTTAATAAGAGAAATGTTTCTATCATTAGATTAAAACGCAATTTGTGCAAATCACATGATAGAACTAAAAAGATATCTTAACTAGCAGAAATATATATGTTGATCAACTAAATAAAAGATTGATTGCAAAATTTTATAATAAAAATAAAACATTTTTCAGTTTTTAGCTCAGCATAAAATGATACCAATAATTACTACCAAAAAGAATACTTAAAATACTTTAATACCAAATGGCCTTCTACTGTACATGTTTGTTGTCAAGTTTATTATTTCCTACATATGTTAGTGTCAGCGTATATATAATAGACTAAGTTAAAATTGATCTTCCATTGTATATAGGTTAATGTTGAAAAAAATATGTTTGTCATGCTACTGAAAAACTTAGATACACCGAATAACTTATGTAATAGCACATAAATGGTATATAAAAGTTTTGACAATATCGTCATATATGCAAAAATTATGATACTGGTCAATGTGCGTCTAAGTATATTCTTATCCCTGAATTCAACTTTCGTCTTCTGAAATTAAAGAATATCCTTTTAAATTTGTGTGAAAATAATTTTTAGTATGTTTATGTTTTGATGATATAACAAACATCCTAAATATTGAACTATATTTACCGCAATATATTTTCTTGCACGAGCAATTGTATGTTGCACTTTCAAGAGGGATATCAAGATCGACGACAAGAGTTTTGGTTAAGGCAGAGCAACCAAAATATTAGGAGGAAACATACACAAAAAAAAAAAATTGTCCACAAAGAAGTGTTCGTTAAGATACCATCACATTGAATACTTTTAAACTATAATACATAATTATCTAACTAGCATGACAAAATTGATCATTTGTATAAGTTTTGATGATCTCTTTTTATTTTAAATTCATGTATTATGCTAATATAATAATTTTTTTGGCATTTAGATGATTGTTGTATTATTATATATAAAATTTCTCTCATTAATTAAATTTTATTGTTCCTTTATATAAATAAATATTTAAATCATCACGTGTCATTATTAACGTGCAACACACGTTCATAGACTAGTATATATACACATACACACATTTGTGTATGTTATATATAAATTTTATATACTTTTGCGACTTTCAAATATAAATAGTTTCAGCGGCAGGTTAAAGTGATTTTTTACCCAAATTTAAAATTAAGTGGGTTATAGTAACAATGTAGAGAAAATATGCCAATATTTGCAAAATCTCCAACAACGAATCAAATCCAAATGTATATCCATATGTACCAAGTTAAAAACCAATGTGAACAAGTAAATATCTTTTCCACTATTTTTAAAAAACACAGTTGTATATACAATGTATTATGTATATACATTTTGTCTCTTCATTTAGATAATTACAAATTTCGGGTACAAGTAATTTCTGACTTTTTCTTTTAATTATTATTATTATTATTATGTCTATATCCAAACTGAATTTCTCTTGGCCTTATATATATTAAAATATTGCAAATTCAAGGAGGCATGAAACCACTTAGTGGGGCCTACTTACGGGCAAAAAGTCTACTTCTTTCTCCAACTTATTTCATTCTTCTGTCTCCAATTCAACTCAATTCTCTCTCTCTTCCTCTGTTTTTTCACTCTATCCTAAATTCAAGATTTTCAGTGTTTGAAAAATGATAGTTGGGTTTGAAGTGTTTTTGAGGATTTGATATGCTCTGGATTTGATTTGGAGACCGTGTCAATTGGGTTGCTTTAACTGTAAGTCATAAAAAGAGAATCTTTGTCACTTCATTTCTTATGCTTTTTCTTTCTTTGAAAAATTTAATCTATGTAACGGAAAGTTCATCTGTGAAATCAAAACTTGAAATTATACTGTTAAAATCTTAAACTGAGTGATTTCCTGGAAAGATTTAATGTTTGTAACTTAATTATTAGTGGTATCTGTGTTGCTGATTGTTCTTGAAGTCAAACAATGGCTAATTTCTTTGACAAGCCATGATCTTGTAGTCTTCTTACCCTCTTTAAATTGAGTCATTTCTTGGAAAAATTTGCTGCCTAGTTGATATTGTTGTTGCATCATAAGTTGTTGACTTGTTCAGCAATTTATTTCTGTTGTTGATGACTAGACCTGTCTTTCACTATTTTGGTACCTATTGCTAAAGGGCTGATTCTCTTACTCAGTGACTTAAGATGGAGAAGTATCACTTTTCTGAGTTGAATAGCTTAAGCTGTTCAGAAAAATTTGAGGAGAAAGATCCAAAATTTTAACAATTTTTTTAATTTGACTATGAAAATTGAAAAGTTGGATACTATTTAAACTGCTCCCTGATCTTTTAGGAGAATTTCGAATACTGATTCTGATGCTTCAAGTTTCTAGTAACTATATATGAAAACACTAATTACCTTGATAGATGATTGAGAAGAAGTACACGTTGATACTACTGATTTAGTTAGTTTGGAATCTTTCATCTGGATGATGAGTTGTTCAGTTGCTTATGTTTATTAAGTATGTTTGATCTGAGTGTTAGATAGGACGAGGGACCTTTGGGAAACTCATCCTTGATTGTAGAATGGGTTGATAGGATGACTTACCCTTTTTTTCCTTGATCCCAAATATGCAACTAATCAATCTAAGGGCATATGACGCTCGTGCTCGTCTTGGATTTTGCCGTGCCTTTTGGGTCAGCCAAGCTCATGCGACGCTGACCTCAATGAGGAATGTCTTTAGCTGAGGGTCTATCAGAGACGACCCCTCTGCCCTCCCAAGGTAGGGGTAAGGTCTACATACACATTACTCTCTCCAGACCACGTTTGTGAAAATTTACTGGGTTCGTTGTTGTCTTTTTAAGTCAATCTAAGGGGATGCTTCAATTTATATCTACAAGATGAAAGCCTCATGGGTTAAGAACAAAGTATATTTCTTTATGCTTATCAAAAGAAATATGGTCTTTTTCATTTGAAAGAAATATCACTGCAAATCTGCAGATTGAAATATTCCTGGGATCAGATGTAATACGTGTCACCGCTCTTGTGCTCTGACAAGATCGAGTTGAAGCATGAAGAAACTAGAAAATGAGAATTCTGTGCAATTTGATGGTGGAAGTTCTGGTACGTTATCCCAATTTTGTGGCAAAATGTAAGATAATACAATTTGTTTGATAAGTCCGGCTGCTTCATTGTGTAGCAGTAATAGCTCTTTCTTTACAGTATGCTCTCCTTTCTTTATCTCATAATTTGGACCGTCATTTTCATTTTCTTCATCATTGCCTCATGTTGGTCCCTTATTTCTCCTACCATTCAGGTGGCTTTTCAGGTGATGCAAGTTCAGATGGGAGGTTAGTTGTAATTTAGTTATGTTAATATCTATTTAGGTCGAGCTTAAGATACCTGTCTTTTTTTTCGTGGGAAATGAAGAATTTTCTGACTCATGTTGTTGTGGTTTTAATTTTGTTTTTGATCTTTTCAGGGTTTATATTGATGAATGTAGCACAGACAGCAGTCCAGAGGAGTCCTGTTCCACCATGAGCACAAGAAGGGATGCAGAACTCATGATTGGTAGTTGTGAGGAAACCAAAAGTAGAAAAATTGAAGAGGATGATGATGACGATTCTGGAATCTCTTCTAGTTATGAACTGGATCAGTTCTGGGAGCCCCCAGAACCAGAATGTTGTGATGATGATATGGAAGGCAGCGTGGCTAATTGCGATGATGATGAATGTGACGATGACCTGAACTGGGGCAAGCCAACTTCTTTAATAAGCCTCGGAGAAGAAGGTTCGTGGAGCTACAAATTTAAAGAGGAAAAGCAGAAGGCATTTGAAGAAGTGATGAATGGGAAGCTTAAGTCCCTTGTTAATGACCTTCTTAAGTCTTTTGGTGTCGACTCATCAGCGTGTGACAATTGGGTTGATATAGTCACCTCCTTGTCTTGGGAGGCTGCTTCATTTGTGAAGCCTGATTCTGTTGAAGGAAAGGCTATGGATCCTAATAGATATGTGAAGATAAAATGCATAAGAACTGGTTCTCCCAGCCAAAGGTATCACGGAACAACTATGTGTCTCACCTCTATTGATTTTTCCTAATTTCCTTTCTTCGTTCAGTTTAGCTCTTGGATTGTCAAAGTGGCGGGCTATGTGTTTCCCGGAGTTTGATATTTGTTCTCTATTTGTGAAGTTGGGGGCAGTAGTTGCCACTGAATATTATTGATCCTACTCATTATTTGGTTTCGTCTGCCATGCCTTCTCTAATGTCTATGATCATATCTGTTTAAATTTAGTTAATCATATCCCAAATATTACCTTTTTGGGCTGTCCTAAAGTGAAGTACCATCTTCTTAAATTTCTGAATGTTGTATCATTTCATAGGTTATATGGGACCATTTTTATTCTTTTAAATCACCAAGTTTCTCAGAAAGTAACATTACTTCTAACTTTGAATTTACCTTTTAAATACTATACAGTTTTCATTCTACTCTTTGTCTGTATGTTTGTTATCTAAGACTACATTTAAGACGAAAGGGGTCCAGACTTATGTTGTAACTTTTCATGTTTATAGTCAATTTATCAGAGGCCTGGTCTTCAAAAAGCATGCTGCTCATAAGCATATGCCAACTAAGTTTGAAAAAGCTAGGTTGCTGTTGATTGAGGGTGCGGTAGGTCTCTCTTCAAGTGAGTTGTCATCATTTCATGCAATGAAAGAGGTAAACAAGAAACTCCCTTAATGTGTGAGATAAAAGAAAAAGAAGAGAATTTATTCTAGTCTTTGATCATGTGTTCTTTATCAATTAATAATGGCAGGAGAAAGACAATGTGGTGAAGTCTATCATTGAAATTCTAGAGAGGTACCAGCCAAACGTGATATTAGTTGAGGAAACTGTTTCTCGTGACATACAAGAGTCTATCCTTAAGAAAGGATGGACACTAGTCTTTGATATGAAAAAACATCGCCTGGAGAGAGTTGCTCTTTGCACTGTTTCGCCAACATTATCTTCTGAAATCTTGTCTGGCCACAAGCTCAGACAGTGTGATTCCTTTCATTTTCAAAGGTTTGTAGAGGAACATGACACTTCTGCTGATGGTGGAAAAAGGCCTAGCAAAACACTGATGTTTATTGATGGCTGTCCTACTCATCTGGGATGCACGGTGAGTCACATTCTCTATGTTTGTTTTAGTGACACAGAATATCATAATAGGGATTATTGATAGTTGGGACATGAGTTCCATTGTTATTTCATTGCTCAAGAGATAACAAAAATATGAGAAGAGTTAGTTTTGCATTCCTTTGGCCCGGGCATTTACATCAATCTGGTTTTTTGTCTTTTGTGACTGCAACTGTATTATATGGATGAAATACCACAATCTTATGAATCTTTGTGAAAAGAACTGACATCGGTCATGCAGTTTATTGACTTACCTCATATACCAACAAATAGACAAGCTACTATTTCTTTTGGAACTTCAGCTTCCTGCTGACTCTAAATATGAGGAAAGGAACTAAGGTGTTTATCTGAAAATGGTCTTTTTCTGGTTCATCGCTCCATTTTTCTTTAGTATTATCTTGATATTCACTGATTCATATCTTTGCCTTCTGAACTAATGTCATCTTTCTTTGTGGTAAGTTATAGAGGATTGATATCTGGTGATTATTTCTTTCCCTTGTCTACTATGTCTTGAACAGTTACGTCTATACCTCTGACCGTGACTTTTTGGCAGATTTTGTTAATGGGAGCTAACAGTGATGAACTGAAGAAGATTAAATGTGTGGTACGCTTGGCAGTGATCATGGCATATAATTTAATCCTCGAGACTTCTTTCCTTCTTGATCAAAAAGCAATGTTCTCGACTATTCCTCTTAGCCAGGAGGTGAATTCAATAGTTACTGATGAAAACCCATCTGTTAGTGCCGAACAAGAAATTCTTTCTACTGTTGCTGAGACAAATTCTTCCTGTTCGATTGATGTCCCAATATCCAATGGCTTCCATCAAGAAGTAAGTCATAACGTAGAAGCACAAGGCGATCCTCTGTCATTTGAGCCATATGACCCAGTTGTTCTTTCTAGTTTGTCGTCTCTCTCAGCCTCTCTGAATAAGGTTATGGGGGACAAGTTTCCTCTCTTCTCCACCTCTGGTCAATCCATGCACTCATGTTTCAGTGATAATGGAGCCAACAAAGATGAGCAGGAACAAGCTGATATTCAAGTTCCTTATGCCACTGAGGTGGTTAATCAAAGTGATACCGATCAGAAAGCAACTAGCTCTGATGAAGAGATGGCATCTGAAAATCTGCAGTTGCATACTCCAATAATGAGCCAGGGAGAGTCTTCCGTATCTGGTAAAGAGCGTGAAGACCAAGGGCATTTGGGGAATGGTGTTACATCATCAACAGATACTGATAATATTTTGGTTCTGATATCAAGCCGGAATGCTTCAAGAGGGACTATGTGTGCCCATAGTCGTTTTTCTCGCATAAAGTTCTACCAAAATTTTGATATTCCCCTTGGCAAATTTTTGCAGCATAATTTGTTAAGTCAGGTGCATAGAACTCAACACTCTCCACTTAAATCCCTTCTTGTTCTGACGCTGTAGTTTTCAGTTTGACCTAACAATTTTTCTTTAGTAAGATTGGCGGTCATTTTGCTGAGTACATAATCAAAAGTTGCTTAATGATTTATTTGAAATAAAATCATGGTGTTATGCCTTTCTGAGACAATGTCATTGGTTATTCGGACCAATGTTTTCAGATTGAACATGGAGTTCTTCATTATCAATTGATACTTTTCTCTAGACTGCAGCATTTGTTTTAAATTGATAACGGAAAATCTCTGTTGTACAGAAACTCTCATGTACGAACTGTGATGGATCCCCCGAAGATCACATTTTCTATTATGCACATTACAATAAGCTACTTGCAATTCAAGTTCGTTCTCTTCCAACGGACAAGGGGCTTCCAGGTGAAAGTGAAGGGAAGATTTGGATGTGGAGTCGTTGTGGTAGATGCAAGTTTCAAACTGGTAGCTCAAAATCAACGAAAAGAGTTTTAGTATCCACTGGTTCGCGTGGTTTTTCATTTGGAAAATTCTTGGAGCTAAGCTTCTCAAATACCTCTTTGTTTAATAGACTGTCATCTGGCTGTGGTCATTCTTTGCACAGGGATTTCCTCTACTTCTTTGGGTATGGTCGCTTTTGGCTTTAATTATTCTTGGAAGTGTCTATTATTTTCATACATGCGGATCTAACAGCAATTCCTGCTAATAGCTTTTTTGCTATCTCTATGAAAAATTCCATTTGACATTACTCAAGATTCGAGTCGAATCGTATGCGATGAGTGGCTATATAGGGATTTTGTTTGTGGTGCTTTTGTCATATTTTATCTTTCCTGTTTGAAGATATTCATGCCACTTTTCTGCATGTGCAGATTAGGGCGAATGGTTGCTATGTTTAAGTACTCAACCATTACTACCTTTTCGGTGTCTCTTCCTCCAGAGAAGCTGGAGTTTAGCAGTTCTGTCAATGGAGAGTTTCTTAAGAAGGAGCTTGAAGATGTATGTTTTCTATGAGTCTTACTGCTTTTTACACAATACAACAACAACATACCCAGTGTAGTCTCACAAGTGGGGTTTGGCTGCTTTTTACACAATAAAACTTCTAAATACTTTGCTGAATACGGAAGTTATATGACCTATTGCAAGTTTCTATTGACTTCAGATTTTCTTCCTTCCTCAACTAGGTGTACAAGAAAGGGACCACGATGTTTCTTGATGTAGAAAAAGCTTTGAAGGCAATAGAGCCTCGTTTTGTTGGAACGGTTCTAAATCTTCAGGGATCAATGAGGAAATTTTCTGAAATTGAGAAAATGTTGAAGGAAGAGAGAACTCAATTTGAGGTTAGCACCTTTATGCTGCCATTTTCATAATACTTGTTCCTATAGCAATTTTATTTGATCAACGTTGATGTGATAGAATGTCATTCTGATTCTAAGTTCCCCTTCCAATTTTTCATGTTAGATGATACGTTTGTTCCACGGTATAACTTGGTCCATACAGCCTTAAGACCTACGTGAGCAAATGATATTGATAACCTTGGCTAGAATAATGTTAACAGATGTCAAATACATACAAGTACATGCAATAAGAGTTGTTTGCTTTCTAATTTTCTGGTTGATGAGAACCAGCATTCAGGTTGTTGTCAATAATTTTCAAGTGCATGTTTGACACTGCACAGCTATTTCAAAATCTACTGCTTTTCTTCAAGGAGCTCATCTACAGTTCATTTGACCAGATATTTGTTAAAGCATGTCTAAATCTTATTTTGCTTCTACTGATCTATGGATTTCAATGTCAGATTGATATTCAAAATGCTGCTATGGATGGGAATCAGGACGTCGCCGTATTCAAACTTCTAACTTTGAATAGAATACGGCTGGAGCTTTTGCTCGAGTCCTGTGTGTGGGATCACCGTCTTCATTCATTGCTATCATCTGATTGTACAGTAGCTGACTCCAAATCTGTTGACCAGAAGGTTGATACACTGCCAAGTATCAATACCATCAATGACTGGGAGCAACAAGAGAAAGGCAGTGTTAAAGGAGACAGTAACGACGCGAAAATATATCCGGAAAGAGATGACAGAGCATTGGAAGGTGTTGCTGATCTGAAAAGCAAGCTGGTTGAAGGCTCTTGTGCAGAGAATAACAGTAGGACCGAAACTACTGGAGGAAGTTGTGGTGATTTTTCGGATGCTGACCATCATCTGAAGTCGAATGTTGAATCATCTGCAGAAGCAAATGGTTTTCCCATTAAAGAAATCTGTGTTGATACGCATGATTATAGACAAGATGAACCATCAACTTTATCTGCTTTCAGTGATGGTGCTGAGTCGACAACTGCAGCTAAAGTAAATGGGAATGAAGTATCCCTTCAGGATCTGACAGTGAACTCTGATCTCTCTGATCACTGCCTTTTTGGTAATGAAAGCAATTTACAGCTCAATCTTCCTTCATCCATTCAATTGGAGACGGACAAACAAATCATCGTTGATGCTGATGCTGGAGGTGCCCATGATTTTAACCATTCTCAGAGTAGATCCCTGTCCTCAATTTTTTCCAACACAGAGAATGATGAAGGGTGGTGGACTCCATTCTCTGAAATTTGGCACCAATACCTGGACGATCTCCAGAGAGGTCGCCTGCCGAAATTAGGTTCTATCACATACCATGATGTAGAATCTACCACTTATAAACTTATTATGAATGAGGGTGCAAAGCTGCACATTCCCCTTGGAAGTGATAAGTTCATTGTGTCTGATTACGAAGATGAATTTTCCAGCATAATTGCGTGTGCTTTGGCCTTGCTGAAGGATTTGCCCATTGAAAGTGAAGATCTTGGAGGCGATGGCAGAAAAGATAGAGGAACTGATGCTAAGGCGTATGAGAGTTCACAAGGCGTAATGCGGATATTCTCTGTAGCTTCTCCACATTTGTCTTCAACTGGTTCATTGGATTTAACACGGTTTCACTCTTCAAACATTTCAGAGGAAACACGCACAACAAGTTTAGATGGGGGGTTAGATTTGTTAAATTCATCGGTTTCTTTCACGGTTCACCCGGAAGTCTCCATGGGTTTGGGTAAATTAACTGGAAAGTACAAATACTCAGTCCTCTGTCTCTATGCAAGCCAATTTCGCCGTTTACGAGATCGATGGTGCACTTCAGAAGTTGATTATATTGCTTCCTTAAGTAGGTGTAGGAGCTGGGATGCAAAAGGTGGGAAAAGTAAATCTTTGTTTGCCAAAACAGTTGATGATCGGTTTATCATCAAGGAAATTAAAAGAACAGAATTTGACTCATTCTTGAAGTTTGCTACTCAATATTTTGAGTACATGGATCAGTGCCGTGAGAATAGGAACCAAACCTGCCTTGCAAAAATTCTTGGCATTTATCAGGTTAATTAATCGGTTGTAGTCACTTCACTTTTCTGATTGTTAGCGCAGTAGACACTTCCTTCTTTGACGCTATGTTTTGCAGGTCAATGTAAGGCCAAGAGGTGGCAAAGAGACAAGGCACGATCTCATGGTGATGGAGAACCTTTCATTTAATAGAAGTACTACTCGGCAATATGATCTGAAAGGCGCTGTGCGTGCTCGCTTTAGTTCAGCTGGAAATGGTGCAGGAGACGTTCTTCTGGACCAAAACTTTGTTAACGACATGAATGTTTCTCCTTTATATGTTGGTACGAGATCAAAGAGGGGTTTACAACGGGCTGTATGGAATGACTCCACTTTCCTCAGGGTAAGTTGGAGGTCAAACTGCTAACCTAATAATATAACAAAACATAAAAACATCCAAAGAAAACTCACTTCTGCTTCTTATAATTAAATCATGCAATCTCTGAAGTTAATAGATTACCCTCTAAACAGCTACTATTTGCTGATTTGCAGTCAATCAATGTGATGGACTACTCTCTACTTGTGGGAGTGGATAATCAACGCTGTGAACTTGCTTGTGGTATCATCGACTATCTCAGGCAATATACATGGGACAAGCAGCTTGAGAATTGGGTCAAATCTTCGCTCGTGGTTCCCAAGAATCAGCTTCCTACTATCATCTCGCCAAAAGAGTACTATAAGAGATTTAGGAAGTTCATCGACACGCATTTCTTAAGTGTTCCAGACCATTGGTGCTCCCAAAAATCTTTAAATCCTTGTAAACCTTATGGCACAAGAAGCTGTATTGCTTCACCACAGGCGGAGTCTGATGGTGATTCTGATCAACCTAAGTTGACTGGTGAAGGCGAACATGAAGAACATGCATCATCTGATGCTAATTCTACTGTCCAAGAGAAACAAAATGGTTTTACCACCTGACCTATCTTCCTTTTTAAGTGGTTCCAATCATTAATTTCTGTACATAGTTGTTTGTCGCCTGAGCCCCTAGATATATACCCCCCTCTTATTTCTGCGATTACTTTTTAGCAAATTCATGAGGATGGTTTTATTCTTTAGGTATATACCAAAGTTTTTGTCATGTCTATGACTCATTATATAAAGCCCTTTAGTATCTCAAGTATTATTAGCGATCAAAGGGAAAAAAAGTTGGCTGCTGAAGCTGAAGCTGCTTATGGTTATATTTTTTGGCTGTAAGACAATATTCCTATTAATCCATTGTTGAGTTCATGGTTTTGAGTTTTCTTTTTGGTGTATGTGACTCTCATATTTGGCATGACGGATCAGCAACCAATAACGAGAGAATCAACAGAAAAATGGAATAAATGAAGCAAAAAAAGGAATCAATGGCTAGAGAGAGTATACCTATTTTGTTACTGCTAGCTCTCATTAGAATTGATGAGGCCAGTGTCATCTTTGTAAGAGTAGTTCAGTGTTCTCTTGGGGTGCTATTGCTCAACTGGACTTGCCCTCGAGGGCGTCGTCGAATAATTTGGATCCCTCTATCTTTTACTAGATGTCTCGGGTTCCGACTCTGGAAATGGAAAACCTTTTAAGAGTGCCTATCCGGCGAGAACTTGAATTAGTTGAGCTTGGGACAAAAGAATCTATTTTCAGATAAGATTAACTGTTATGTTTGGTCTAAAGATTTGTTTTGAAGTTGTTTTAGTCTACAAACACATTTATAAAGTGAAAAGAACAAGTCACATTTTCAATTTTCACGAGTCTCCCATTATCTTAGAGTCATTTCCAAGAACTCCGTGAATGGATGAAGAGTTTTACAAATCCATTTTTTAATACAAAACATGTTTGTGTGTATATGTTTTTATGCAAATCCGTTGGCTTTAATTTTCGAATTGGTCTCTAATCATAATATGTAATGATTTTTGTAGTAACTGTCATTTTCATTGTCTTGTATCTTCTCTTAAAAATGGCTCTACTTCTTATATCTGCAATAAATATGGAACCTTTTCTTGGTAAATTTATATGATACATTAATGTCCTACCCAGTCCCAAATATCAGAATATTAATATTACTTTGATATATTTAAAAATTAACTTAAATAGTCCCCCATCTAATTTCTTTAATTAAAAATAGTCGGTCGATGCATAATATAGATATAATTTATGTATGATTATTATATAATCAACATAAATATTTTTATATGTATAAGTTATATATATCGGTTAGAAAAAATAAATCTACCCGACTACTTGTCTAACAATCCCACAATATTATTAGTCGTTCTCGGTTGGAAGGCAGCATAGTAAAAGTAAGCGATTTTCCCCTATAGGTACAAAAACATGACAATATTTACTCGCTTTAACTAAGTTTTTGTCTTTTCGAAAAGTAGCTAGATTTTTTTATCAGTGCCACTTGTTTGGGATTGAAAGTAATAATTATGATAGCAATACTTCGTAAATTGTTTCTAATCAAACAAATACTATATACGTATAAAATCTTATGTGTTACTATTTTTTATTTGAAATTGTCAAAAAATTGTATTAATTGTTACGAGTTGACGTTTTACCTTAGCGCCTTTTTAATAGTTTGAGGAGATGGCTTTAATAATCCTACCTTTCATACACCCCATCTGATTTTCAATGTCTTAATATAATTTTGTTATAATAAATTCTATTCAACTACTACTCCCTCCGGTTCACAATAAGTGTCCAGTTTTCTTTTTCTTTTTGGTTCAAAATTCAATTTGTTTTTACTCTTTTACCCGTACGTGCATATCCTAAAAAACTTTTCTCACTCCTCACTTTAATTATGTGGTCAATACTTTAATAAGGGTAGTTTAGTCATACTAAGTTTTTTTGCATAGAATTTAGTAGTTTCTTAATGGGCGTGCTAAAAGGAAATTAGAAACTTGTTGTGAACCGGAGAGAGTATTATACTTCCTTTTTCTTTTCCAAGAGAGGTTCAAGTTGACATATATTGGTCAATTGCGTACCACAAAATTTATTTTTGCCATCCTGTCACTTAATATATTCCCAATACTTCATACAAAAGTTTATTTTATCCAAGAGGTTTTCTCATTAAAATTTACTGAAAAAAATATTAAACAACATTTTGAGCAGCCAATCAAGCTCTAGTATTTCAATAGACCCATGATAACAAAGAATTGCCCAACTGTTTATTCATCGTTCTAGAATAAGTCAATACTTCTTTCTTTTCTTTTCTTTTTTTTTTTTAAATTATTGAGGAGGATGAGAAATCGAAGGCGGATCTAGGATTTTTAGTATATAGGTGCACTACTAAAAAAAGGAGATAAAATTATCCATGATAACAAACAATTGTCCAACTGTTTATCCACCGTTCTAGAATAAGTCAATACTTCTTTCTTTTTTAAAATTATTGAGGAGGACGAGAAACGGGAGGCGGATCTAGGATTTTTAGTAAATAGGTGCACTACTAAAAAAAAGGAGAAAAAAATATATTTAGTAGGATTAGATCTCTATACCTTTTGGTCAATATCTCAACATTCAATCAAGTGCACCACTCAAACTTCTTGGAGCATGAGTACCAATATTTAATATTATATCAATTTCAGAAAATATGTACATAAAATATCTAATTTTATAAAAAAACCATGGATTCACGTACCCCGTAACTAAACCTAAATCCGCCCCTGGGAGGAACCCATACTAGCTATGTCAACGATTGCCAAAGAAACCATTGAATTTGGTCTATTAGTAGATACAAAGTCAGAACTTCAACTTTATAGTTTTTGGACTATAAAATAATATATTATTAAGTTTTAAATTTAATATTTGTACATATTTGATAATTATTTTTAATTCAAATATACTGCCTCAAGTAGAAAATGTGACAATAATTGGAAAAATGGTGAATCACCTTATCATTCAATTGCATTGCTGAATTTTCCCCTTTGCCGACTGTCCACATGCAATTCCTTATTTACATGTAACTTAATATTGCTTAATTATGGACTGCAATGTCTATTTACTAGGAGGAAACCAGAGATTCTTTTTTTTGGCCAAACAGGACTGATTAGCTTGCTGCCATAAAATAATTGACTGAAAATTACATAACATTTTTCAAAATGTAATACCTATCTTAAAAATAATTTGGTGTTTTCTCTGTCTTTTTCTTTGAACAACTTGTAACACGAGAGTCATCCTACGCTTCTGACACGTTTTTAATAACATTTTAGTATATGATATAACCAAACTTTTAAAATCTAACTTATTTTTAAAAATATTTTTTTTTTTGAAAGTGCTTTTCTTAAGAGTATTTTTGGTGAGAAATAGTTTGTGTTTGACTTATTAACTTAGAAAGCACTTTTGAACAGCAATTAATATTTGATTAAGCTTTTAAAAAGTACTTTTAACTGTATTTTTCTCAAAAATATTTTTTTAAAAAAGAAAACGCTTTTACGGAAAATATACTTTTTTCTAGTTTCTCCAAAACTGTTTTTGCTTCTACTCAAAAATACTTTTTTTTCTTCTAAAAGCTTCTCCAAACACTTCAACTTTATAAAAAAAAAATACTTCTCGGCTCAGAAAAGCTTCGCCAAACGGGCTATTTATTTCGTGCCTATCCAAAGCAGGAACTAGTCAAGTTTTGTTGTTACTCCTTCGAGTATTTCTTATTCCTCTTTTAATTTCATCAAATTCATTCTTTTTTCCCCTTTGTTGACATTCAACAGCATTAAATAACTACTACTATATATAGCAAGACAAGGTGTACTCTACCGATGACAACAACCCCAATTATACTTAGCCAAAAAAAAGAAATTATCAACATGGCTCTAAAGACAAAACCTCCATTTCTTCTTCTTATCTTAAGCTTCTCTTTGTTTTCTCTTCTTTCTACATGCAGCTGTGAGTGCAAATTTGCAGCAAATGAGTGTACTAAAGTTCAAGGGATGTTTGTATTTGGTAGTTCTTTAGTTGATAATGGGAATAACAATTTTCTTGTAAACTCATTGGCTAAGGCAAATTACTTGCCTTATGGTATAGATTTTCCTTTATTAGGGCCTTCTGGAAGATTCACAAATGGCAAAAATGTAATTGACATTATTGGAGAGAATCTAAAGCTTCCTGTTTATATTCCAAATTTCAATGATCCTGAAACTAAAGGAAGTAAGATTGTTAATGGTGTCAACTTTGCTTCTGGAGGTTCTGGCATTCTTGATAATACTGGTGCAGTTGCTGTAAGTAGTTAAACTTTTCTTTTAATTTCTTGTTGCTTGTTTTCAAGAAATAGTTGGAGAAAGATAATTATCACTCTTACACGATTTGCCCGTAATGGTTGACTGATTTGGTTATGTGAATGGTTTCTCATGTGGGAGAATTCAGATCCATTCCG
Source organism: Nicotiana knightiana (assembly GCA_005239525.1). Lineage (NCBI taxonomy): Eukaryota > Viridiplantae > Streptophyta > Magnoliopsida > Solanales > Solanaceae > Nicotiana > Nicotiana knightiana. The sequence goes on along the minus strand of MDKJ01110098.1, from coordinate 14,918 downwards.
CTCCTCAGCAGTCTTCTCAGTCAGAACTCGTAGTACCGGATTTATCTAGTACGATTTATATTTTCTGTGAGATAAGAGTGAGATAACAGATAGTTAAAAAGTATTTCTTATGATTAGAGATTATTAAAAGTCTTTTTAAAGGGGTGTATGAACATTTTAAAAGACAAATAATATAATTAATAGGAGACAGTATATTAAGAGAAAAACAACATTTGATAGGTAAAAAATAACATACCAAACAACATAGGCAGACACACACTGTAAGGAGAGGGGTCATCGGTATCCGAAAACTTTAACAAAAGCTTCAATATATTTGCAAATACCTTTAAGAAATAATCAAATATTAGTATAGGCCCTGTACCAATATTTATGAACAATAATAAATTCATGTCAAATATCACGATGCCCTGCGACCGTCGTATCCTAGCCCACCTCTGCCAAACATACTATGCCCTAAACCTATACCAATCATTTATAATCTCATTTTGTTTTTCATATTCACTGGCGCAAAATGGTTTACAAAAAGCAAGCAACTTGTTTAGAGTAAGGTTTGACTTTCTCTTTTGTTTCTATATTAGTAGATAGGGTTTGGAACCCTACACATACCAACTGAAAATGACACAATTAAAAGAATTTTCATGAAAAGATAGAGCATAAATGTGATTATATTTTTTAAAAAAAAAACGGGGGGGGGGGGGGGGGGTAAGGGGTTTAACCCCTGCATTTGAAACTTTCATCTACTATATATGGTCCCTTACCCTTTACCTTCTTTCTCCATTTCAATTAGTAATATTATCCTAATATGTTACCAAAATCCTGACCTATCACAATCACATTTTTCTTAAATGTTACCAAATTCTTCGGCTACTATAATTGGGCAAGAATGTGATTGTGAGAGGTTTGCCTCACCAAAAATGAATATTCCCTTTTGGCTTCAATGAGTTCATAAGAAAAGGCAACAAATGTTAGAGTTAAAAAATTATTTTAAAGGTCGTAATAAAAGAATAATATGACTCTTTTAAATGATAGAACTAATAGTATCATGTAAAATGAGACAAAACGAGTACAGTAATATTTTTCTTGTAAAATAAATTTTGCAGGGGGAGGTGATTAGTTTAAATCAACAAATCAGGAACTTTGAGAATGTGACATTGCCAGAGTTGGAGCAGCAGCTAGGTTGCAAAAGCAGTGAATCACTGAAGCATTACTTGTTTGTGGTGGGAAGTGGAGGAAATGACTACTCCCTCAACTACTTCCTGGGCTTAACCAACAGCAATGTCAGTCTTCAAGATTTCACTGCAAATTTGACCATTACACTCTCTCACCAACTCAACGTATGCATTTAAAATATGCTTTCATATTTTTGTCATTTTTATCCCTTTCAGGTTCAATGCTTGTTGTACTACCTCTGGGTAGGTTTTTTTTATTTATTATTATTTCTCACCCAATGTTTGGTATCCATGTTAGAGTCGTGATTAATCCGAATTAAAATATGGTGGATCTTGAATTTAAATTGTAGTGACTAGAGCACTTGAATAAGTAATAAAGGCTGCCTGGTGCACAAAGCATCCCGTATTCGAATTCACGCAGGGTCCAGGGAAGGGTCGCATCCTTAGAGGCGTGATGTAGACAGCTTACCCTAATGCAAGTATAAGTGACTGCTTTAACGACTCGAACATGTGACCTAAGTTATCTTCATGTGACCTATAGGAGGTCACATGAAAATAACTTTATCGTTACTCTAAAGCTCTGATATTACAAGTATTATTTTCATATTTGGGTACTTTTTTTGTTTATTATTAATTCTCACCCGATATTTGATACCACATTAGGGTTCCATCTAAACTGGACTAAAATATGGTGGATCTTGAATTAAAATTATTGTGAACAGAGTATATGAGGGTCCAGGGAAGAATCGCACTCTTAAGGGTTTGACGTAGACATCTTACTCTAATGCAAGTATAAGTGATTGTTTTTGCGGCTCGAATCCGTAACTTATAGTAGGTCACACTAAGACAACTTACCATTGCTCCAAAGTTTCCCTGCTGACATTATAAGTATTGTTTTCATATTGCAGAGATTGTTTAATATGGGAGCTAGGAAATTTGTGCTCATGGCATTATATCCCAATGGGTGCAGCCCAATGGCTAGGGCTAGAAATCCCATGACCACTGGCTGCATAGAAAGTCTGAATGGAGCTGCACTTCTCTTCAATGCTAACTTGAGGAGTTTGGTTGATTCTTTAAGGCTTCAAATGCCTGGTTCTAAACTTGTCTTTGTCAATGCTTACAAGATCATTATGGATATCTTACAAAATCCTACTCCTAAAGGTCAGCATCAATTTTCACTCCCTTTCTCTCTTTGTTTTCAAGATTACAATTTTTAAGCTTTAAAATACCTATGAGCGTAGAACCTATATTGCTCGTACTCTTCAAAAATATTGTTGGCGGTGTGTCGGATCCTTCAACCTTAGTGTATTTTTAGAGGATCCGACACGAATGCAGCAGTACTTTTGGAGAGTTCAAGCAACAAAGCATAGAACACCACTCACACACACAATAAAAAAAGAAGAAGCAAAAGTTTAAGTCTTTTTGTGATACAGGTAATTAATAATTTAATTTTTTTTTGCATTTATACAAATAGTAGAGTCACAGTATTACCATTAAATATTCTACAAAATGAAAGACTTGTAAAGATTTGTAAGACATTTTGACCCCCATTTCATATAAAGTACATTTGAAATATAAATCAGGGAGGTAGATACAAGTCAAATTGTGACATAAAATGCCAATAAGATAAGAATATTAAGTGATTTCTTTTAATAATTGTCCAAACTTTATTGGACAGAATTATTCAATATCTGTATTAGTTGAAGGTAGCAAGTACATCATGAAATTAATCGAAATACGTGCAAACTGATGACTTGGACACCACAATTATAAAAAAAAATTAAAAAGATTGACACAATTTTTGTTTATTTTTTTAACGTAGGATTTGGTGATACCAAGAATCCTTGTTGTGAAGTGGGTGGAACAGGAACTTTATGCAAAAAGGGAGGAAATGTTTGTTCAAAGAGGAATGCATATGTTTATTTTGATGGATTGCATCCAACGGAAGCAGTAAACATTGTGCTTGCTAATAAGGCTTTTGCTTCCAATCTCAAAGCTGAAGTCTATCCTACAAATGTTAAACTCTTGTCTCAAGTTTAATTAAGACATTGCCCTTTGTCATGTCTAATTTATTTTCTTTGGTAGAATTTACGTGGGTGAATAAGTATTATGCTTGTACTATCTCAATTGCTTTAATATGTGATATGAAGAAATTGTTGTTTATCTTAGTTCAAGAAGCCCAGTGGCGGATCTAGAATTTTCATCAAGAGGTGTCAAAATATAAATAATTAGATATATCGAAAAGTCACGAGAAATCAATGTATAGTAATTATACATAAAATAAAAAAATTTATCTAGCAAAATTCCGGCGAAGAGGTGTCGCCTGACACCCCTTGCTTCAATGTGGCTCCGCCACCGAAGAAGCCTATTCATATTTTAATTGTTACCAGAAAAAACAACAGCAACAACATGTCAAGTAACAGACCTTTGAACTTTGAGTTAGGAGTATTTACCTCTAGTAACTAATGTGTAAAAACAGGATTTGGAAAAAACTAGGAAATTAGGACCAAAAGTAATTCAATATGTGCAATGAATAAAAAGTGTCAAGTTCGGAGGTCCCAATATATTATGCCTAATTGGAAAGAAGAAATTAAGTTTCCTAATAATATTAGTCTCAATTGAGGAAGTGTATTAACATTTTAATTGATTTTGTGTGCGCGCGCACACAAAAAAAAAAAATGCATATCTTGAGGTAAAATAGAACACTAAATTGTATTCCATTATTCCAGTTTATACGAATCTTTTCGCTTTACGAAATTCAAAACTATATAAATTTTTACCAGCATTTTGAAATATATTTTTTTATTATATTGATATGAGAAAAATTGCAAGTTATATTATTTCGGTATAATTTTTGAATATCTAAATTTTAACTTTAAATATTGAGTTAATCTAATTCAATTAATTAGCTTAAAAGGTTAATCAAATTGATTCTCGAAAAATAAAAAAGTTCACATAAACCAAAACGAAAAGAAAATTCAAAACAATCGGTATTCATTGCTAAATAATTATTATCTAAAAGAAATATCTGAAGTAAATGTTAAGATATATTAGCAATTACTAAATAATTTTCTCAAATCTAATAAAATATATTCTTTACACTTGCGCCTAAAGTTAACTAAGTTTCCTAATAATATTAGTTTCCCTTTTTTTCATAGGAAAACAAATAATGTACTCCAAGTTTGAATAGGAGAGGAGACGGAATGGAATTACAACGCGGAATAGGGTAAACAAAATAGGAAAATTTTTTCTGAGAGAGAAATTGCAGCAGCACGACCTAGTTGGTTCTAATGGTGGAAGAAGTAGAAGTAGAAGTTATGTGGAAGAGAGGGAGAACGTTGGGGAAAGGAGGATTTGGCTTTGTTTCCTTAGCTTCCACTGATTACCCTGCTACTGTTCATCACCGTCGAATTCCATCACTGATTGCTGTAAAATCTTGCATGTTGGGTCGATCACAGTCGCTTCAAGATGAGAGGGAATTCCTTCGGTTTTTTGAAAACTCTCCTTATGTTATTCCATGTTTTGGTGTTAAAGTTACGTTAGAAGACGGTGTACTCCTCTACAACCTATTGTTAGAATATGCTTCCGGTGGAAGTTTGGCTGATCGCTTGAATTGTTATGGGAAAGGAATGCCGGAGATTGAAGTTAAAACACACACCAAAAACGTCGTTTTAGGGCTCAGTCACATTCATGGCGCGGGAATCATTCACTGTGATATAAAGCCTCACAACGTTCTACTTGTTACTCCTACTGATGATATAACAGAGATTGCCAAGATCGCTGATTTCGGGCTCGCTATGACTTTGGAACAGAGCTGGACCCAAAAGCAAGGATTGAGAGGAACTAAAAGATACATGGCTCCCGAGTCCGTGCTTAAGCAGGAGTACGGTCCTGAGGTTGACATCTGGGCTCTTGGTTGTACGGTGTACGAGTTGATCACTGGGAAACCCCTCTGGGAATCATCCAATTCTGATGTGTTACGCCGGATTGGGTCTGAGGAACCAAATTTTGAGAATGCAAATCTCTCAGCAGAGGCAAAAGATTTTGTGAGAAGTTGTATGGTCAAGAATCCGAGCTCGCGTTGGACGGCTGACATGCTGTTGAATCATTCTTTTTTGAAATTAGCCGAAAATGTCCACCCTGCAACAAAGACAAGGAAGAAGCAAAGTGGTTATAACTTGTCTCTTTTGCGCAGACCCCATCGAAAGACAGCATTCAAGACACAGCCACACATTCGCGATTTGATTATATAACATCGATGCAGAGTTTGAAGAAACTAGAGACTGGAAATCCTCGTGGGACGCTGCTGGTACCTGCCAATATTAGATAGATTGATTATAGAACATCAGTTTAATAATATGTAAATTAAGAACTACGTGCGGGCTTGATTTCCCTCTTAAGAAATTGTTTGAGGAGGTACGTAGGCAGCCTGTGACCGAGATGATCTCAGGTGCAGCCCCTTTTAGTTTTAAAGAAAATACAGTTTATGTTTTATAGTTTATTAACACTCCTTAAAAAGAAAGGTGACTTGTTGTATGTGTATTTTGGCCATTGATGACTGGCATCAGTTTTGTAATACATGCCTAGATAAAATGATTAGTGAACTCTATTCTATTTCATTGTCAATATGCAATGCTACTCCAATTTCAAACTGTAAGCTCTGTTGCAGATTCATGAATATTTCTTCTGCATCTCATAATTATCTTCCTATGTTTCATCTTGTGCAAAATCAGGAAGTTGCCATGAAATATTCTGAAGCACGTCTTTTGTTCATTATTGGATTTTGTCATGTTGTCTTTTTGAGCATCTATAGTCCGAGCAAAAAAATGGAAGCTAGTAGTGCAATATACATGACTCTCTAATTGAGTTTCGTTAATATGATTCATCTGCTAGGTTTCGATATATCTGCTTCTCAGCAATTTTGGCGTTTCCAAATTTCTGTGCTGCACTTTTTGTTAACCATTTTAGATGTTGGATGTTCTATATTCTACTTGGATGTTGGATGTTCTATATTGTTGCAATCATTGTTAGAGCTTCTAATAATAATTAGAATGATGATGAAAAATACAGAAAAGGGTGGCTGATTTTTCCTTTTAACCATGTCAGCCACACTCTCATTTAGTCAATCTTAGGTGAAAAGATCGTCGAAGAAGAATCAAATATTCAAGAGAAAATTGAATGAGTAACTTCTCGAAATTCTTAAGACAAAAAAGTAGAAAGAAAAGTTTCCGGATAGGAGGAAGTGGCAGTCAAGGTAAGATCAAACATCTAGGGCTTATGGAGTTAAATGAATGAACTTGTACTCATTGTCACAAGTCCAGTGCACACTAGTCTTGGCAGAGTTCTCTGATGTTGTAGACGTGAAGAAGAGCAAGTGTTTATCGATGAGGCTAGCCTAACATGAATTTCAATTTCTTCCTCTTTGGTTTAAACCATTAATAGAGTACTAATAATCATCATTACAGGTGATGCTCAAGGATTGCATTATCTTCAGAACTTAAATATAGTTTATATGTTCGCTTCATTTGAACTCTTTAGAGTTAATTTTCATGTTTTAAGACTTGCACATGCATAATTCATTCATCAGTATTTTTTTTTTTCTGTCGATTGCCCCCATTAGCAATAAGTTCCTGTTGATATTGCCAGCCAAAGGTTGAGAATACTAGATGTTCTTAAACACCATGCAGAGTTGAAAACTGAAAGCTGAGTGAGGTTATTTTTCAGAAATGCACCATTCCATCTGTAAAACATGATTTGAATTGCCTATTATTCACCTGCTATACAATCTATATTGAGCTCTCATTTATAGAAGAAGATAATCATGAATTAAACAAGAAGCTGCTGGTTTTCCCAATCTTGGTGCAATGAATAAGTTGAACTGCAACATGAAGATATTGAGAGGAGCAATGTATTGTGTAGATCTCCGGTAGCTACACCTTTCTTGATCAGCGAAATGATGTAATCCGTGACGACTGAATCACATGGTAACATAATAGGGAAGCCCAAACTCTTCTTCAGACATGTCTAAAAGTTGACTAATGACCTCATTTTCAAGATAAGCCAAAGGAAGCGCAAAGCACCTTTGATCGGTTATGTATAGTTGTATACTACAAAATGGCTTTTTCCAGCTATAGAGGATGAAGATGTACTACAACTGTCTGCATCACTGCTGTTACTTGGAAGTGAAATCCCCTTTCTCTTTGTGGCCGCGAACTTCTGCCATCTTGATGAGTTTCTTAGCATTGTCGTTTCTCTAGAAGAACGGAAACAAGAAAGTGAACTAGAAACATAGAGACTTTTGATGGATAAATTGATATACAAGAGGCTGGAGACATGCTTTGAGTTGGAGCTGAAGTTTTTGTCACTAACCATCTGAGGCAAAGCCATGTACTGATGCCTTTTGGCAATTGCTGATATGGGGCCTTAAATTTGTGGTAGATGCAAATTTGGTAGGACAAAAGATAATAAATTTCTTTCTTCAATTTGCCCAACAACAGAATGGACCTATCTGCTATAATATTAGGTCCTATTGAGACTTCTCATCAATGTCTAGTAGTTTGAGACCTTCAAATGAAGTATTGATTACTCAGTAATATATTATATTTTGCTGGTAAAAGGAAAAACCATGTTATGCTGCCTTCCTTTTCAGGTTGATTAAGAAGGGGAGCCTTGGCGTAACTGGTAAAATTGTTGTCACGTGACCTGAAGGTCGCAGGTTCAAGCCGTGGCAACAACCTCTTGTAGAAATACAGGGTAAGACTGCGTACAATACACCCTTGTGGTTTCGGTCCTTCCCCGGACCCCGCGCATAGCGGGAGCTTAGTGCACCGGGCTGCCCTTATCAGATTGATTAGGAGCTCCTTAATAAGTAATTAGTTACCAGATTTGTGATTTCTTTCTGTAGCCTGTAGTTTATCAATTGGTTGATTTTTTTGGTCAAGTCGTAGGAAGATATTTGGTACAAATGATTGCATCATTATATGCTAATGCTGGTAACATTTAAATACGGAAGTAACTTCAATGCTTTCCTTTGATCATTTCCAGCATTTGCATGATTCCAGCAACCGGCACTGCCTGCCCTAACAACAGGTTAATATCTTGTCTTACTGCATTGATCCAGCTGCATTCAACAAACAAGTGATCCATTGTTTTCAGTTTATCCTCATTACACTTAGACTTTGTTGTTGGTAGAAAATATTCTATAAATATACACTAATATTTGAACAACTTAGGTTCGTATTTTCTAATACAAACTGAATAGCCGAAAAAACAAATTGAGAAAATCTAACCGAAAAGGAAAAAATCGAATCAAATCAAATTTATTTTGGTTCAAGTTGGACGCCATATTTTCAAAACCGAAAAGAATAATGCAAAATCAACCCGAAAAATCAAATGTGTATCCATCACACCTCTCTATAGTAGACACCTTTTATAATAACATTTCACTATGACACACAAGTTTTCTTTTGAATTGAATTTTTATGTTATATTTTATCTTTCTATACTAACATTTGACCTATAACAACAATTATAATAGTATGTTCCTTGTAAAATTACCTCTATAAAATAGCCATATATTTACATATTTATTATTACATACATAATAATCGAAAAATAATCTATCACTTGGAGTAACTTATCGTAAGTTCTAACGAGAAATGTGGAACGTAAAAAACTCTGCGCTAACTTGGACCCGAAGAGATAAAAGTCTTGTATTAGCTTTTTTAAAACTTTAGTTAATGAAATACGAATATCACTTGAGATTTTAAAATTAAATAATTTTTATAACATAAAAGTCCGAGTCAGACCTCATCCCAAATGGATAAAAGCGGGAACCAACCACTAATAACCACTGCCACAGGCGTTTCTCTACACACACACACACACAAAAAAAAAAAGAAGAAAAAAAACACAAATGGCGCTTTCTTCAGTGAAGCCATTGTCCTCCATCCTCTCAAATTCAAGTTCAAATTCAGATCCACCATTATTCACATCTGCAAAAACCCAGCAAAGCTTGAAGAAAAACATCGTAGACCTATCATTATCGAGAAGAGATTTGATGAATGTTGGACTTTGTGTAATGCCGCTGGTCTTATCTCCTCCTCCGCCTTCTATTGCTCGAGAAGTTGCTGTTGGTTCTTACCTACCTCCTTCTCCTACTGATCCTTCTTTTGTTCTCTTCAAAGCCACTCCTAAAGACACCCCTGCTCTTCGTGCCGGTATTATGTAGACTCTTCTACTGTTTTCTTCATTTGTTTTTTGAGTAATTTTGTATTGTTTTAGTTTTTTCTCAATTATTTGTTTGGTACTAATGCATACGCACGAATTGTCACTCCAGAGTCAGGAAAAGGTTCTTAGTTTTGTTTAATCTTCCTAGTACCACTAATTATTAGCGGGAGCTTAGTGCACCGCTGCCCTTTTAGTACTACTAAGTTTTACCTTTTAATATTTAGAAATAATTTAACTTTAAACCTCAAATGCACTTGAATTTCAGCTTTTGTCCTTAATAGTTTTGCACCTGAAGATATAAGCAAAGCATTTTGAAGTAATTTGTGACATGTCGCTTATTATTTTGGTCATGTATCAAGCATGCACCGTTCCATTGGCCCACCCCTCGTGTTTCTGTAGTTTGCTAGAAAGCAGTATCCTGATAACAAGCTCATTAATCTGAAAGAATATTGATTGTATTAGAACTAGAAGCTTAGGCAAAGTTAAGTGGATCCAGAAGCAATATAGCTGTAAAAGTGGACAGAAGACAAGTCTCTAGACTCTAGTTCTTTGATAGACTACCTCTTAGGTGCCTAATTACCCGTATTCTGAAACTTGCGTAGTTTAAAGCCCAAACCTAAAATGATTTAATGCTCGGTACTCTCGTTGCTTTTGAGGATTTTATCATCTCAAAAACAAGTTCCAAGCTTCTTTGAGATTATATAGTGTAGTCAGAAAGAAAAACTAATCTCTGCTTGTCAGCATGAAACTTGTGTAAAACCTAAGATATGACAACGGAGTGCCAGGCCGGAGCCATGTTATAATGCATTTGCTGGTACGATGGAACATTTGGTCAAAAAGATCCTAGTCCATGTAACCTTGCAATTCTGTTGCTGCTCAATTTTTTGTTTGAGTAAAGTATTCTGCCATATGATGTTTTTGCAGTTTTTTGTGCAAATAAAGGGTGTTGGCCGTAACGTTGGATCAATTTGTAAGTTTCTCTTTTGTGGTGTGGACTGCGTCCTTGCTGAGCAATGAGCAGGTTCAGATATGAGAGTGCAATCAGAGTGTTTTCTATATTAGCACTTCATTTCTTATCTGCCTGTCGCCTATTGTGGTTGTTTGCCCAATAAAGTTGATGCCAATTTCTTAGTTATAACATCATTTCTAGTACTTATTTTTTTCTTCTTTTTAGTTTATTTAATTTCTTCTTGATATGCTTATGAAGCTTATGATTTGCATAAAATCATCTCTTTTTTCCTACATTTATGCTTATGATGTTTTATATTTAGTTGGTTGCAGGAAATGTGCAGCCTTACACGTTTATTCTTCCTCCAACCTGGAAACAAACTCGTGTAGCTAACATATTATCTGGAAATTATTGCCAACCCAAATGTGCAGAGCCGTGGGTGGAGGTGAAGTTTGAAGATGAAAAACAGGGGAAAGTTCAAGTGGTGGCTTCTCCTTTGATCCGTCTCACGAACAAACCTAATGCAACTATTGTAGACATTGGGACCCCTGAGAAAGTTATTGCTTCTCTTGGTCCTTTTGTCACAGGAAACACATTGGATCCAGATGAACTCCTTGAGACTTCTATAGAGAAACGCGGTGATCTAACGGTGATAGTCCTTTTCTTTTTCGCAACCATTTATCATATTGAAAAAGTTATCTTTTCCCCCTTATCTGATGGTTTACTCAAAGCTATGCTGAAGCATGGAAGGAAACGAGTCCTGACTAAGTTTCTTAGATAATACCTTAAAATCTCAGTGGGGAAAATGGCATGAAGAAAATTATCCATAGGTTATCTTCCGTCCCGACAGTACGTTACAGCCTGATTTAGCAAATGTTAGGAGCAGCATAGTTACGTTTTTCATGGAAAAAAATCAAATTCTGGTTCTAAAATAATGGTTTCTCTGTTAGTGCTCCGAATCATGTGCTTTTATGAGGGACATGATTGTTTATCTGCCAAAAAAGTATGCTACTCGAGACTCCTATATGTTCTCTAAGTATTCCATAGAACAATGTATTTCTATGCACTTGGTCTTCCTATTATCTCCAACAGTTGCTCTTTAAAACCCTTGATGAAGAGAATGCTTCTGTCTTTTGTGCTTGCAGTATTACAAGTACGTTCTTGAAACTCCATATGCTCTTACTGGATCGCACAACCTAGCAAAGGCAACGGCGAAGGGAAATACTGTCATCCTCTTTGTGGTCAGTGCCAGTGACAAACAGTGGTCTTCATCACAGAAAACTCTAGAGGCTATTCTTGATTCCTTTGAAGTTTAGTTCCTTCCCCTCTTGTCTTAATCTAGATGAACTGTCTTCGATTTCACTGTGTGTTTCCCTACATACAGTGCCATGGGATGAATGGCTTGAAATGATTTTTGTAATGAAATAAACAAGAGTCGTTTCTATCAAACCCAGATCATATCGTTCTTTTTATTGAATCCCCCGTTTCAACTGTATCGTATCTTGACGTATTGTATTCCCCCACCCCCCTCTTCAATTGTATCATATCAAGACAAATGCATGAGCGGATGCAGTAGTCTTGTGTTGTTTTACTTAAGATTTGCAGTTGATTAGAAGAGTGGTGACTAGTAGTAAACGGATTGACTAAGTTACAGAGTCTCCTATAACAGCGCAGATAAAGCCAGCTTAATAGCAGAACTAGGAGTCATCTAGTATCTGTGTTGAAATTCGCTGTCACAATGTTTTGGAGCTTCTAATTGCAATTTCCTTATGAGAACTTTGAGCCAAGCACTTTGAGCCTTACAAAGAATGCACCAGATAAGAGTAGTCTACATATATATATATCATCTTTTGATCTCTGATCTCCAATTCATTATATAGCAAAGGTTTCTATAGAAGTTTTCTTTGAACTCTTTGAGATTTTCAAAAGTGCAGAGTTCTATGCCCTTGCACAAAGAGGCTAATTATAACAAAGTTTAGTACAAGCAAAGTGTTCTACCAAAGCTGCTAGTAGAATTTTACAAAGCGTGGACGACTTCTGTGCTGAAATTCTTGAGTGAAAGTAAATTTGAGATGTGAGCAGAGGCCCAGAAATTACAGAAGTTACCACTAAAATACTCGATTTTTGTCAAAGTTTTCTTCTCAGGATGATATGTAAACAAGATATCTTCCCACCACTGAAACAAGATCTCTCCATCTTGGAAAACTTTCAAGACTTGTATCATTTGGTAGCAAATCCAATTCCATTCTGGTGTTATGTTTATGACAATTTCTTTGCTCCAAGAACTTGTCACTCCATATTCCTTCATCACCCATACATCAAGATGACTTTCTGCATTATTGTCACATACGCAAAGATGATTTCCCAACACTCCAAGATTTCGAAGATTTGGGCAGTTTTCTTTGTTAAATCCTGGAGCAGTGGAAAAGGTATGAGATGACGACTCCTCTTCCTGCATATCAATGAAACAGATTGACTCATTTCCATCAACATCTCCAACCAACCAATGAAGCTTTCCATTCAAATATACCCCATACTCACGACATCCAAAACATAGCTTGACATTGCCTATATTTCTCCAAGACCCTGTCCCAAGAGTGTACACTTGAACTTCCGATGTGTAATATGATCCTTTTTCAGGATCAGGAGTTTCTACTTGATAAATTCTTACCACTTTGTATTCCATTGTCACAGGATCTAACCCAAAGCCATAAGTGACTAAATTTGGGTACTTTCTTAGCCCTTTAACCTCAGGAAGAGTGATATATTCTCGAGTAGTTGGATTGAAAATATAAACATCATCAAGACCACTATCATAGTGCATACGGAATAGGCAAACAAAGCCATGGATTGAGCCAACTAGAGCGAAATCAGCATCTGGAAAGTTGGGTTTCATGTCAAGGTCAAGATTTGGTTCATAAATAAGATCATGATGGTGAGGTGTATCTTCAAACTTTACAAACTTGAAAACACTTGTTGAGACTTGTTCACCCCAGGAAATCTGAGAAAAGCAGATAAAGAGGTTTTCAGGGGATTTTGAGAGATGAAGTTTGGAAAATTCAGGCAGTGAAATTAGGTTTAACCAAGACTTGCAAACACTCCTGCAAATGAAAACTGTTTTTGGTGATAGGTTTGAGAGAATATTTTCCATAATTGAGAGTGGTAGATTCAGAATGGTTGTTGTTTGATCACTCATTTTCTTCTCTCCTCTTGTGCTGAATATCTTGTTTAATGGATTTGCATGGTTTTTTGGTGTTTATAATGAGTACTGCTCATACGTGTTGGACAAATTCTACGCGTACAATAGTCCAACCTGCAGTTTCCACGCAATGTACAATGTAATATGGCCAATCTTTTGGCTAGTGGGATCCATTTCATATAGGCATTGGCAATATTTTTACTTGGAGCCAAAGTATCATTGTGCCATAGAGATTGGTTGATCAATTTTTTTTTCTTTTTATTAGTACTTGGAGCCCAAGTTTGGATCCTATAAAAGGAGAGTCATCTCTCTCATTTCAAACACACCTTCAGATACAAAAGTAGAAATATTTCTACTAGTTTTTGTCTTCCTTTTCATTATAAAGTATCTTGTAAGAGAGTGAGTGTTGGGAAACACTTGTGTGAACTCTTTTTTTGGAGTGATCTTGTGAGGTTATTCTCTTGGGGTATTTGGGACTAATTAGAGTATTTACTCTAATTTTGTACTCTCTTTTGTACTCTTATTGATATAGTGAAATTGCTTATCTCCGTTTGTGGACGTAGGTCTCCTTGACCGAACCACGTTAAATTTGTGCCTTCTTTATCTGCTTTAATTACCGTTATTATCAACTTGCATTGTCTTTGTTATTATCATTATAATGTTGTTCGGCTAAATTCTGCACTACCCTGGTTCCCGATCTTAACATACAAGTTCTTCTCACATGAAATATATGTACTTATCTAGACAAAAAGTATATTCTTTGTGTATATGTGTATTATATACATATAGCATATATATTTTCTACACTTTTTGGCTAGCGAATGTCATTAGTTTCAGGCTTTCAGCTGATCGTCCAATTTTGTATTTTGCCAGAAAAATGTATATTTTTAGCCTCTTCTAAAAATAATTGCCGATAATATATATATATATATATATATATATATAATATTCTATTTTATATATTTTTTGACTAGTCGACATCATTAATTTAGGCCGACCAACCAATTGTATATTTTTTCCAGTTTAATGCATAAAATTAGTTAACCATAGTATGTGATAGTATATATTTTTATCTCTTTTATCAATCCATCGTGCTAAATAACATAATTGGTGCATGGATGGATTCAGGTAAAAAAAAAAAAAATCCATCCTCGCACGTAGTGACGGAGCCGAAAATTTTGGCCAGATAATAAAAAATTCCGTCCTACCCATATATACATAGTATGGTAGTTGGTGGTGGTGCTGACTAACGAAGGTGCTTGTGAGTGCAGACTAGAGGCTGTGGTTGGTGATAATTTTGATTGGTGTTGGTGGCAGGTGGGCCGGGCCCGACCCGGGCCCGCGGGCTATACGGGCTAGCGGGCTAAACGGG